>JAPMOB010212872.1:0-52090 GCA_029875015.1 Lepomis gibbosus | reverse complement strand
CTCTCTCTCTCTCTCTCTCTCTCTCTCTCTCTCTCTCTCTCTCTCTCTCTCTCTCTCTCTCTCTCTCTCTCTCTCTTCAGTTAGCTTTATTGGCATGACTGTGAACCAATATTGCCAAAGCATACAACATAACAACAATCAACCCCATACATTTCATTAAAGAATTAAAGCGTAAATATAGAGATAATTTATTATAGAATAAAATAAATAAAACTGTGTGTGTGTGTGTTAGAGAATATAACCTCTCTCTCTCTCTCTTTCTGTGTTTGTGGGTCTATTAATATTTCCAAAAGATTTTGTGTGATATGAGTGGGAGTAAAGTTGTTATCAACCATTTATTATACACAGTTTAAGTTGTGCTGCCATCTGCTGGTTGAAAACAGCACAGTAGACATGATGTCTTACAACATTCTTGCTGTCATGCTGTCATGCCAACTTTGCACAGCAACGTCACCTAACTGTTCACAGTGAGTTGACCTAGTTTTTTTTATTTATTCCGATTATTTCATTATTAGCTTTGCTGTGAACTACATAGGTTCAAAGGTTGGTTTAGAAATAAGGGAACAAGGGAACATTTCTCTGTAATCTTTATTTAGCACAAATTCCTACTGAGTTACTCATTGTTTTACAAGCAAGCATCCGTATGCATGTGTCTCCACAGGAAATAGCTAAACGAATGCAGGAAGAGGAGAAGCAGAGAATCAGGAGGAGCAGAGGGCAGGAAGGCCATTGTGAAGGTACACTCGGTTTTGCCATCTAGTTTTATGTTTTATTGGTTGTATGCTTATTTGACATTAGTCAGCAATCCTAAAAGACTGTCAAACCATTTAACCCTTTAGATAATGATCACACTTTATTACATTATTTTATGATTATTTTATGTCAATTGTGCCATTCAAACGTCTTTATCATAAAATAATGTCATACAGTGTGATCATTATCTAGAGGGTTAAAGTAGGAAAAACCCACGGCTTGCTAAGCTTTTCTCTAACCAAACATTGCTCTACTGCTGATCATTGTTATATTTAAGTGATTCTCTACATATATTACAGCAGCATGAACAAAAATACTCTACATAGCTGTCGCATGATATTACCTCCATAATGTGTTGTTGTACACACACAACACATTAATTATGGTTTTACAAGCATGCATATAACACATCTTTTTATATTGTCTTTTACGCATGACTATATCTGTATTCCAGTCTATAAACTTATTGGAATGCCTAAGTTGTGTCTAAAACATTTATATAAGTTATGTAACAAATACTAAAATTACATACTGCTATTTTTAATGCATTGTTATCTCACCATTAACTGCACTTGTCTAAGCCACAGCCTCACCCATCCTACCTGCTTTTGTGTTTGCATGTTTGACATAACTAAAGGCAGCGCCAGCGATCCTGCACTGCCATCCCCGCACCACCACACACTCAGCAGCCTTCACCAAGGAGAGGAACAGTACTCACCTACCACCACCAGGTGGCAATGTTCTACCTCTCACAACTATTCAGACTTAACTGAGCTTAATGCTGACTCCCCCAGCGGGGTCGCAGCTCAGAGAAACACAACTTCATGGTCAAATCAAGGACACACACAATTCTTTAGGGAAATCAAGAGTGAATTGAGAGAGCCTTTGAGTGAGGATTCTGAGGACTCAGACACAGTTTTCTCTGAACAGCTCTCTGTCTTATTACTCAATGAAAGATTCAACACAGCACCTCCTCGACGGGGGGCATCTTTACATCAGCTGCAAGAGAGAAACTACTGGAGTCTTTCTGGCAGCAGCCACACAGATAAGCTCAGAAACTGGGAGAAGGAGAGAGGACAGCAGGATTATTATGAAAATGAAAGTGACCTAGATAAGAGGAGGCCTAGGTATTGGGATCAGGAAAGCAACCGAGGCGAGTATAAGGGTTTGCACAGGAGCAGATATCGGGATACATATTCTAGGTTTGTTGAGGTAAGAGAAAGGGGACGTAGTCGCAGTGAATCTGTCAGGCTACATGACAGGAACAGGCAGAGCAACAGAGACCTACTGAGAACTTGGAGCTATAAGGACAACCCGGATAAAGATGTCAGAAACTACAGAAGTCTCTGTGAGGAGGACAGAGGAAAGCAGGATGAGGACTATTACGAAAATGCTGACCTGGAGAAAAGGAGGCCTAGGATCGGGGATCAGGAAAGCAACGATAGAGAGGGGTGTGAGGGTTTGTACAGGAGCAGTGATCAGGATAGAGACTCCAGTTTAGTTGGGGTAAGAAAAGGGCAACATAGTCGAGGTGAATCTGTCAGGCTTCATGAAAGCAGCAGGCAGAGTAACGGAGACCTAGTGAGAACTTGGAGCTATAAGGACAACCCTGACAAACATGTTCGTTTTCAGGAGAACACCAGGAGCTCTAACAGACAGCAGGCTGATAGAAGCGGAGTCTGGGAGATGCTAGGCCAGGTTCTCATAGAGAGGGGTGTGCCTGTGAGGTTTGGCAGCAATGGGGCGCCACTGCAAATACAGCTTCAAAGCAGAGACAGCCAGGTGCTTCACGGGAGCGAGGTCTCCTACGGCGACTCCCAACCACATCAGAGAATTTTCCAGAGAGCTGCCTCCACCAGGAAGAGTTTCCATGGAGATATCAGGGAGGGGAGGAGATTGTCATACAGAGAGAACAGTGGGAGAGATCACAGAGAAGACCGAGACAGACACCGTATCAATGTGGATGATGGAGAGGTTTATGAGATTAGTAGTAGAGGCTCATATCTTGATAACTGTGAAAGGCAAGTCAGTAGAAGGTGGAGTGGGCACAGATGCTCTAATGATGACGGGAGGGAGAGGAATGCAGATGATTGCAGGGTCAAGAGGACAACAAGTAAACAAAGGCATTGGCACAAGATCATGGAAGAAAGGTTAAGCTCAGAGGAGGAGCCAGAGATGGAGAGGAGAGTAGAGCGGCTCCACCGAAGAGCCCCACGGCGTAGCCAAAGCCTCAGCAGCAGCGGGACTTCTTCCAGAGATAGGTCAAGACACATGGCAGCAGGTAACACCCAGAACTGCAGCCAACTCCAACCTGCAGAGCGGACACTTCCAAAGCCGTGCTCCCTCCATGTCTCTGTACATCTGCTCCTCTCATCTTCCCTCAATCATCATCTAATCTGGAAAAATTGGGCTTTTAGTGGTGACTTGGGCTCTCTTACTGAAGTGGCACATTTTCCTATTAATATCTGTAATTCCAGTTGTCCTTAAATCTTCAGTGTGCTTTCATCTTCATCATTCTTTCAGTTTTGATGTAGTGAGGAAATTCTATGGAATCCCTTTCAAAACTGAACAACATACCTTACATGCTGCACCCTCTTCTCTCTGCGTGATTGAAATGTTGGCCTTTTTGTCTTGTACAATGATTCATCACAGATTTTGTTTTTAACACCCGTAATCTTGTTACCATAAAAGTTCGGTTCAGTTCTTTTGGATTGACAATTCAAACTCAAACCCTTAGGAGTGTCATTTGAACCAGAGCCAGGAGAGGCAAGCATGGACATGGTGGAGCTGCGGCAGGTCCTACAGGATGAAGAACTGGCTCACAAGCTGCAGGAGGAAGAAGACAAACTGTTGAGGAGGGTAAGGGGCCAGGAGTTTACAAGACAAACTGTGATTTAGCAATCAATACTATCAATGATTAAGACATTAGATCAGTATCTCTTTTGAGTGTTTTTTTTCTGTTTGTTTTTAATTTTACTTTCTTATTTTTGCAGAGCTCCCAGCACTCTCGATGTAAAACTTATCCAGCGACAGACTTCAGAGTAGCACAGGTGGCGCAGGATGAGGTACGATAATAAATCAACATTTCGTCAGTACCATGTACCTTAATTTTTTGCCTGAATTTTCTAATTGCTGTGGTTTTGCACTAGGAAATTGCACGTTTTATGCAGAAGCAGGAAATTAAGTCAAAGCGTCGTTCTCGCGAGTTAGAAGGGCCAGCATCGTGGCGCGAGCACCGAGCGATGATCAGTCATCATGACAGACGAGCTGCAAGAGACAGACAGGTAAATGTGCTGTAGATATTGAAAAACTGTTTTGGCCTCCCAAGTACAGTACAGATCATTGTCATGCATGTCATTTAAAATATTCACTTCGACACTTCACTTGTCTTGCTTTAATCTGTCTTAGCTGATGAAAACACCAATAGTAATTTTTAAATATGATAGATGATGAAATGAGTTTGTCCTTTGTCTACTGCCTAGGTCCAACGAGAGAGACTTGACTCAGAGGGCCTTCCTTCCCCCACTGAGGACTGCTTCCCAGAGAATCAGTCACCCAGCCCTGACTCCACTTTACCGTAATTGTCTCTGCATGAATATACATGAAACTGATAAATGTCTGTATTGTTACCATGAGAACTGCTCATCAGTGTCCACCAGCTAGCATGTCTTTCATCTACTTTACATGCCGACTTTCTACTGCTGCATTTACAGACAAGTCCAGCAGATCAGAAACATTGCGGAAGAACTGGACCCGACCTTCCAAGCCAGGAGGCAAGACACAGGAAACCTCCGAGTGGGACAAACAGGTACTGTAAACAGGAAAAAAGGCACTCATAATGAAACTTAAAAACAATGGCTGCACACTTACATTCTTTTTTCTCCAAAATAGAATCAACCAGTCAGTCATTTCTCATGCCACATTCTGGCCTACGTGACTTCCTTGAGGAGCCTACTTTCATCCCACCCACAAAACGGCCAACGGAAAAATCAGGACGTATAAAATCCAAAGAGAAGAAGGAAAATTGCAAGCAGCAATAATTTTTAACACATTATGCTCTTGGAGTGCATATATATTTTAAAACACTTTCAGTTCAGCTACAGAGTTTTCATTACTCAGTACTTTAAGGTTGAATATTACAACAATTAAGTTCTCTCTACCAGCCACTCCTACAAGCACTTTGGAACAAAGAGAAAGAATTGAGAGAAGTGGCATTTTAAAATATTTCTTGATTAAGTGAATAATGACAACACTTTGGACTCTTGCCTTTTATAATTTTAAAAGGTTTATTGAATTATTGTTTGAATTCTTCAGTGTTAATCGGTGTAATTTAAACTCTATACATTTTTTTAAATTATAAATGTAACTTTTTTTTTAGTTAAGCAGTATACCATGAACACTCAAAATGTCATGACAAAACAAGAAGTTACTATAAAAACCCTTGAACCTGAGTGACGTGGTTATCGGACAAGTTACTTTAGAGTGTCTGCCAACTTTGTTTTAAAGCAGCAGGACTCCAGTCATGTTTACGATAGCACAATGACAATCAAATGAATTTCTTTAACCCTTATTAAATAGAAATTCTATTTGTTGAAAAAACATACTATAACTACCATGAAAGTATGTTAAGTTGTTTCGTAATATCTAGATATAAATATATTAGTTAGAGACACTATATGTAACAAAGTACTGTAAGCTCAAAGGTCCACTTAACAACGCCACAGACAATTCTTAAAATGAGACAGTTTACGAATTGTCTCATACACAAATACTCATTATCATGTGACTGAATTTCCACACCAAGGTGCCAAATTATGGCACCTGAACCACCTCCATTCACCAAGAGAAGACTTTGTGATTCAGTTGAAAGCTCCAGAAAGGTTTTAAGTGGACCTTTTTAATCTTCAAATATTTGATAAATATCCATCTCATTTTTTGTATCTATTGACAGGTTTTTGTCAGTCAGAAGACAATTCTGAGGACAGAAAATGTAAGAATTTTGATTGCACACAACCATTTATTGGGCTCAGTTTCTGTTTGTTTTTGTATGTTCATATTACGCCAATGTTTAAAACACTATTTGTTGTTTTTTGGTTTATTTTTTTACAAATGAAATGTGCCACTGCTTAGGTGGACCACTATTATTGCAGTTGTTCTGTATGAAAGTGAAACAAATAAAAATAAATTCCAGATTTTATTGTTTAAAAAGTTATAAAAGTACAATCTAAATAAAATGTACAGGATTCATAGTTCTGAGGACAGATATTATAAAAACAAATAACAAATTATTTATATATATCTCAAAATTTCAAGAAGAAATATAAATTTATGTAAACAAACCAGAAGTGCATAATGTTAATCAACAATTGGCAGGTAAAGTAAAGTGCTACAGTGAAATGAAAATGTTACAGTACTGTGCTAGATCTTCTCAAGGCAGCACTTCTGAACTTTGTGGTCTAGCATACATCACTACTTGAGTTGTGACGCACTGATACATTACTGTAGTGTGGGCTAACATTTTCACCCTAAGCCCACACAACACATTTCTCAAATGTTCCACTTCAGAAAAAAAGGTACGCCTGCTACAGTTGAGAAAAGATATGTTTTTGAAATAAGTTCCACATTTGATTTCACTGCCCACTCCATGGCGTTTAAAGATAAGCAAAAGCAATGGTTACAGGACTGACTAGGGTGGTTTCCACATAACCCTCACACCTCATGTACATCACATCAGTAACTCATGTATTTGCTATGTATGTGTCTCATTTGACCGGAGGATACTACATTTATGCACTTAATAGGACTCTTACTTGTCACTGACTCATCTGACTGACTAATCATGATTTCTGAAATTCCATCTAGGGATACCTATCTGAGCTCTTGCTCAAGAGACATGACCTGGCTTGCTCAGGAAGTGTTGTTGAATTTTAATCAAATGTTTGCCTCAGTACAAAAGGCCAAGGTACAGCACTGCAGTATTTTTACTGTACTGTCCCTGGTGCTTTATTTAACGGGTGTTGTACGATTACCTATTGACAAAAAGGGGAATTCCCTTCACTGGACTTTTTGACACAAAAAAATCTACAGAAGGAAAGTCCATATATTTCCTGGTAAAGAGGGTGGAAGAGGCTATATACCAAGCTGTTTTCAACTTGATAGCTTTGTTTAGAATAGTACACAAAGCTATTGTCTTCTGTGCACTATTATCTTAACAATTTATCACACAAAATAGACCACATAGACGAGTTTAAATAAACAACATAATAAAACAGACAAAAAAGTGACATGATAAATCACATTTCACCATATTATAATAGTGATCGAGACAGCACTGTCTACTTTGGCTGCTTGAACATAAACAGGGTTATAAATGTACATATTTAGCAGTAAACTGTGAGTAACTAGGTTTGGCACTGGAGCCTGAGTAAAACAATCTGTTTCGGGAGGTATATGTGGGCTCAGCCTTAGGCGTGACTTAAACTGTCTGTTGTCAGATTCTTACACCCGAACACCCACCTTCACTGTACATTCATACAAAGCAACACTCAACAGCTTTACCACACAGACATGCAAATTTTTAAGTAGTTTAAATGCAACAGTATTATCTGACACAGTCCATTGACTCAAGTCCATCTAGTTTGTTTGAAAGTAGTTTAAAAGAAATAGAAGTGGTTTCTAAAGGCTATGATTTTAATGTATGTTCTATCATTCACTCCTATAATTCGAAACCTCCCACAGCTATTTTAGGACTACTGTCTTTCAAGTTTAACTAGAAGGGGGGAAAAAACACAGCCTCACTATCATGATTTACATGATGAATAGACTTTGTAACTCCAATTTGTTTTTCTCTCAGAATTCCCCTTCCTCGCCTGTGATTATTTGCTGATTCATCAAAAGATCCCTATAATTGTATCCTGGTGTAATTGTAGAGAAAATGTTACCTCTAGGTTGACCCTTTGGGAATTTCACAGTAGCTTTGGTTACTCTGATAAGCACAAAAAATGGGTGTTTAAAAGATACCTGGGTGAACACAGTGTTACGTTTCCTTCATTTAGACAATCCAAAGACAAAAGGCATTCTCCAAACTTGTGGCTCAGAATCACAAAGAAGGACCCAGTCTTATTCAGGATATCCTGTTTCCTTTTCCTGAATTTAACAAAACCTTTGTAGATATTTCATTGTGACAGTCTAGTCCAGTCCGCTTCCATTCATGCAATGAGCTGTTCTGAGGAGTCCTTGGAGGCTAGCGACTCTGAGCTGCTGCCCTGCTCTTGCTGCGCCTCGTGGAAACTGCACTCAATTGCAATTAATGTCGCAGGGTCATCTAAAACAGAAAAAGAGGACAAATCCTGTTTCACTGTATTTGCGATTGGCTGGATAAATAGCCTGTATAACCACTCATGTAACATGGTCACAAGGATAACAAGGATAACCTTCACAATCTTATCATAAAGTACAATAGTAATTACCTGTAGGGGTTCTGATTATGGGAGTTTTGGAGATTTGTGGCTTTTTTGGCTCCTTTTCTTTTCTTTTCCGGAAGATTTTCACAACCACGATGATGATGATGATGATGCTAAAGCCCATCAGGACTACGCTGGTGACCACAGATAAGACAAATGGCCATGCCCGTTCTGTGTAATATGATATAAAAACAACAAAGAATGATTGCCTGGCTTTAAACAAAAATAAAAATGTAAACACAAGTCCATAAGAGGACTAGAATTGCGTCCTACCTGTATGCTTTGGACTTTTCACTGGGCCAACATTAGAACACGTAATGTCCGTAAATGCATCTCCAATGGCCACAATCTTTTGATCTGGATTGGGACACCTGTGGGGGGGAAATTAAACAGTTTCATCAAATCTGTCAGTCAGTACAACGACAAAACATGGCTGTATTGGCAAATGATGTTTTTTTGAGTATAGTATGTCTCACTTGGTGCTCCTGGGTTTACACTTCTGGTGAATTTGGTCATTGAAGGTTCCATCTGGACATGGTCTGCAAAAACCTGTGCAAACAATTTTTGATGTGACTTGCCACTGAACGTTGACCAGTAAATATAGTGTGTATTTGCAAAAGTCATGTGCTTATATTTTGTTTAACTTACGTGTCTCTGAAGGTTCGTGACCTTTCTTACACTCCTCAACACAGAAAGAACATCTGTCATCACCACACCTGAGCCCTTCTTTACAGCCACACGTTGTGTCTTTTGTGGCTGTACACTTTTCCACAAGGACGTGAGCACCTACACATACAAGAGAGTTGAAGATCTTGTAACTTTACTGTCAGCTTGTAGAACAACACAGGAAAAAAGTTCTTATATAGTATTGTGACCAGTAGGACCTTTTAACATACCTACACACTGTTTACACCTGGTACACCTGTAGTCTTTAGGCTCCTTTGTATATGTTTTGGCCTCACACGGAGTACAAAGTTCTCTTGGGTCTAGACCACAGTCTTTGACCAGGCGGTTTCCTACAAACAGAAACACACAGATACCAATAGCTATTGTAAACTCTGTACCATTAGTCAGTTTCAGTAAGATTATCTCTTTCAATAATGTAACAGGATTTCAGATACATGGTAATATCACGTTCCCCCTTCTAGGTTTAAAAGTTGAAATGCAGCACAGCAAAACTATACTGTTATGAAATTGTAATGACACATACAAGTATGTATCACAGCTCCAATTTTTTCATTTATCATTTGTATCATCCAAGCCTTTTCTCTTTGTTGTGGTATTAGCTGAAAAACCACTGAAACTAAATTTGGTTACATGCAACCACTATGGAGGAACTGCTCAAAGGTTGGAATATGATATTTTTTTCCTTTTACATCAGCAGATAATAGCACACACAACTCCAACCCAACTCATTATCCTTTTTGCCTTTATTAGAGAATTCCCAGGATAACTTTAACTCTTGAGGTCTGAGAAAAGATTGTGTTATGTTAAGTTCTTAACATATTTGTATAACAACTGAGTTTATGGTGAAAGTGTGGATTTCTCATTCCCGTCATGAATATATAGGTATACAGTGTTTTCATTTTAAAACTGTTTGCCCAGTTTAATAGTAGCAACCTCAGGATTGGGATGACACATACATTATATAGACCTGTAGAGTCAAAAATACTCTTCTGAACTAACAGCATATTTTATCAATTTGAAATCATTGAGTTGTAATGGTCAGTGTCGCCTTTATTACTTACCGGGATGACAGCGATCACAGCAAACATTCTCTCCTTTTTGTGTCCATTTCATGCAGCCGTTCTGCTCAGGACTGCACAAACATCCCTGCATCAGCAGTGAGAGACCCATCACCCACAGGATCACAGCCATTCTGTGACAGCTCTCCAGCCTTGTGGTAAGGGATAACACAGCTACTTCAGCGAAGACGTGAGGTAATCCAATCCAAGAAATATCCCACCTACCTAATATATTCTAAAAAGGCACTTAACTACATAGAATGTCTAAATCTATAGCTTTAGTCAAAATACATTAACATACTTTGCATTCTTCTCTACCTAAAGTCACTCCAAAGTAATGTCATGGGCTTGAAAAATGAATTATGGCATATGAAGAAATCTGCTTCATATAAAATATGCTGTGCCCTGAGTGTTGTCACACACATAACTCACCCCACAGTCAGCTGAGTGCGTTATTCAAGCTCAAGCTTTTTTTTTTCAGGAGGGCGTGTCCTAGTCTTGAAGCCAATCAGATGAAAGATTCCGTAAAGGACTGAATGAATGAAAAATACAGATTATCCTCGTAGTCTGTAAAACTTGAACCCCTAAAAATATAACTATAATATTGTTTTATTTAATTTCAGCGTATTTCTTTTGGTGCAAATCAATACAAGAAGACTTGAAATATCATTTTCAAGAGAAGTAAAATATCATGTAGATGGTAAAAATAAGAAAAGGAAACGCTTTATCAACAGATCAGGCTGCAGTATTCTGTTCTCTAACCCAGTACTGCTTTCAGTAAGCGGGACTACAGCGTGATGCAGGGTTAAATTCTACTAAACTCACTATTGTTTCTGCAAAACCACAGTTCCAGCCACAACTCTTTTGTGTTTCAGAGTAAACATAAATGGGTCAATGTCATTACAAGTAGCCTATTATATCTGTAGCTTTTCCATACACTTTTGAGTACATTTAAAAATCAATAATTAGGCTAAATAATACACATTTTTCTAATACAAATCGTTAATTTAGCATTGTGCTAAACTACTTTTGGGAACGCAACAATCTGAGTAGCCTACAGTTACCAACGAAGAGCAAATTGACTTTGTGTTAGCTTTGAACACAAGTTGTTCATGTTTCCCCATTAAGAAGAGACAATCCCCATTTCGGGAGTGGAATTGGAGAGATGCCGATTGGCTCCTACAGTGGTCAAAGCAACTGCCTGAGACGTTTTCAGAAGAGTTGATTTTGTACCTGAGACGCCACGTTAAGTAAAATAGCAGTGCCTTTCCAGCATATTATGTGTAAAATACATAGTAATGTAATGTTATTTAATATGGCCTAACCATATTAAATAACATTACATTACGATTTGATCACGTGTGAGTAGGGACTTTCCTGCTTATGCTCACTGCCTCACGGATATAGCCTACTGCCTTACACAGATGGCGATATTAACAAAGTTGTAATAACAGATGGAAGATATACATTTTTGCCTAAATTAGCTCTACAACATATCCAAAAACTGCAATGGTTTGAAACGGAGCTATTGAAGATAAAATTCGCGAAAATCTCAACTGACTTATTGACAATGAGTCATGCCAGGCACACAGCCCATAGGTCACGATTAAAGGGCACTGAAAAATCCCCCCCTTTACTCTAATCACCTGCTGTTACTAGCATGTGTCTGGGTAACACTTTAAATTCCCTCTTAACTGAAAGTAAAAGGTGCAACATATAACTACTACTTTATTGTGTTAAAGTGAAACGGTGGCTTTCGTAAGGTTATTATTAAGTGGCCTTTGTTGTCCATTCTTAACATCTTTTTTTTTTTAAACGGAACTTCTGTTACTGTAAATCCTTTGAGTTTTAGAAAAAGGGACATTTTGTTAACTAATGGTGAGATGGTAGGTGACTCCCATACATCACTAAGTGATATCACACGAGTATACTGTGACTCAGCTTTAATTCATGCATACGCAAAAATGAAGAGTACAGTCATTACCACAAGACTGCCTGCTGCGTCATCCTTAGCATGATTATAACAAGGTTACTTGTGTGGCATTTGGCAGGCTTTCGCCTTTGACATTTTGCCTCAGGGTTCGCCTACTTTAACAAAAAAATACGCGCGTTACCTGAGACCTCATCTGCCTCCACATCCTCGGCCAAGAAATACCTCCCACACTTACTCTTAAACCTCCCCCTAAATTCAGCTATGAAGCCGAGTAAACCCCAATAGCTAAATTAACATACTAGCTTGGGAAGTACTTTGAGTTGCTCGGTAAGTAGTGTCGTAATGATATTCGTAATGTGCTGGTAAATGCATGAGTGTGTCTGTGTGTATTTGCATGTAGGCTGACACAAGACGCAGTTAGTCAAACTGCAACTGTGTCAGCTATACTGTGTGTTGTGAATATCACTGATCGCTGTGCTCTTCTGGGGGCTGCTTCTTTAGTAGGGTACTTTTTAATCTGCCTCTGCAGGAGAGGGCGTATTTATAAGGGTCTGACATCACTTCCTTCCTGACAAACTTCTTAAAACAACCTATTTGGCTCCCACATGTGTGGTGTCAGCTTCAAACAATTGTGTCTGTTGCTGATGGGTCAAGAGAAACAGGGGGTCTGGGTATGGGTTTAGCATGCATTTAAGCCTTTTAAGAGTCAGCCCACTGGGAAAGTACACGACAGCAGTTGTTCCACTCAGAGGTGTGAGCTGAGCGTCAAAGCACACTGTGTGGCTGACACATCTGCTGCTGTGGTGACAACTATAGTTTATGGGTATACTCACCGACCAGTGGTCTTCATGGGCGTATTGAGAAACGACCACCTACGTGATTGTGTCATTTCAATTCAAATCGTTCATTATTGTATGCAGTCATTTCCAAAATGCAGTTTACATATCAAACTTACAATTTAATAAGTGGGGTACGAAGGTGTAAATTACACACTGAATGTCTCCATCTAGTGGTCCCGCTAAAAAAGAGAAAAATATATCAGGGTGAGACTTTTAAGTTAAAATGTTACAGGTGATTATCATGGAAAAGCAGAAAACATTTTTAACATATATATTTTTATTCATATATATAATAAATTTCTATGTACAATTTATTCTTCTTTTGTAAAGAAACAAAATTAAAGAAAAGCCTTTGATTGCAAACAGTGTTTCATATTAAAGGTAGGGAGAGACAAAAATGGAAAAGTGCTCATAAAACTAGTGTCTGTGTGTTATTTCCCTCCTGTAACTATATAATTTAGGTAGATCCAATGGGGTTTGCCATTGTTTTGCAAGGAGATCAGAATCTGAAGGTCAGGAATCCCCTTGAAGTCACTTTGAAGTCGTAAAATGAGAAGTGTCAGACGATGTCCTCTAAAAGAGATCTACGTCACAGACAGCGCCTACATTATTACAAAATATTCACCACACAATGTGAGGCTTTGGCTTTTATCGCGCTGACTTTTATAGAAGCTCACACTCGCTACAAAGGAGACAACCGTGATGCTTTCAGCAAACTGATTTATCTCATGTCAACCCTTTGAGTTTGCTTTCACAGCTGTGGTGGTAGTCCACTGTTTGCAATCCTGTTTGTAAGTTGATTTGCTTACTTAAATGGTTTTAAACCAAAGTGTTATGAATGTCAGGGTTTAAGCACTGACAGGAATAAAGATACATTCGACAAAGCACAGCTAAGACAGTGGGAACTGGCCACTGATTCACAAAGAGTGATGTCTGATTGTCTGTCAGTCAGCCATAGTAGACAAAGTATGACACCTTCAATGCAACATGATCACATAAATAACATCACAAAAATCATCCAGTGTACGGATTCTTCCTTTAGATCATTGGCAAGAGGTAACCCCTCCCTCCATTAATGGTAATACTTTAAACAAAATGTATTCATAAAATTTCTTTTCTTTAAAGCAGTTGAGACAGTCATGCAATATGCAGCTTAGTTAAACTAATGGCTGGCTACAGGGCCTCCCTTATTATCTTATGAAGTTGAAGAAATCCACTGGTCATGAACTGATCAAGGTTAGCATTTTAGTAGTTGGCAGGTAAGAGCTTGAATAAGCCGGTGGCAAAGCCACAGTATGAAAGAAATGGGGCTAGAGGTTAGGCGTAACGTGCAATTTTATCTGTTTGCACAGATATGAATCAGAAGATCAATTCCAAGTTCTAGGCCCAAAGAAATGTTCCTAAACATGAGCCATATTTGTTGGTCTGGGTCTGGGGGATTGAGATCCAGGCCCAGCCAGCTTAAAGGTCTTGCAGAAAAGAAAATATCCTAGGCAGAAGAACACACACTCCCAAAAATGTCTGAGCGGCAGCTTTAAAGAATCACCACACTGAATACCACTCACGTTTCACAAACTGTACACGTCACGTCAATACAAAAGAGGGTTTTCAGCCACAGAGGACCCGTGTGTTAGAGGACTCCCTCCTGTTGTGCTCATCCTGGCTGTATTTCTTTGCTTAGACATCAGAGGTACAGACAGATAGCAGGGCCAGTGTCTACATTCTGAACTTAAGACATGGTCAGAGGCAAAAGATTGAGAGGAAAGAGAAGAGAGTGGGTCCAGGGAGAATTGTTTTGTGCTCCATGAGTTTTAAAGGCACTGTCCTGTCACATGATGTCAACAAAGAACTCACAGGGATTGCCCATAGCATGCTGGAAGGACTGGCGACTGGCGGTGAGCTCAGGAGGAACGGCTGCTAACTCTCTCCCAGGAGGGGCTCCAGGGGGCGTACTGCTGACAGAGGTCTTGGGAACCAGACGGGCCAGACAGTAAGGGGGAGGCAAGCCTGGGGGGCCATAGGAGGAGGCATGGCTTCGCTCGCTGTGGGCACATGAGCCTGGCCCTGGCTGTGTGAAGGGGGCGTGGCTGTAAATGAAGGATGGGTGGCTATTCTGTGAGAGAGAGTGACTTCTGTTTGTCTGACTCTGACTGAGACCTGATCGGGCATGACTGTGACTGGAGACAGCGTGGCTGTGATGACTCATTTGGCTGGCAGACCTATCAACGCGCCTCCCTCCACGGACGCGGGGCTCTGATTCACTGCATGTTGACCGTTGACCCTTCTCCTGCGGGGAGGAGCGTCTACCATTGCCTGCGCTGGGGTTGGATCCACTGCTTCGGCTTCCTGTAGAGGAAAGAAAACACAGACATTTTAGGTTGGCCTTCCACAGTGCAAGTACACTTAACAATAAATGCACAGTCTGCAGCTCCAGCTCATCAGCAGCAGCGGATTTAGAGCAGCTTATAATGATTAATATTGAGGCAGAGGGTCACACATTAAACAAAATTAAAAAAGCCTAAAGCTCTCTGAAGCCTTCATGAACTTCAACAGACACTGTACATCACATGACATGTTACTAAGTGAAAGATCACCTTGTGCAATACATATTCAAATGTATGATTAAATACATCAGTGCACTTTGTTTAAGGTGTGACAAGATATTTTCTAATGCAATCTAGCAAGAGTCAAGGACAAACATGATTATCTCAAAGGTTTCCCCCCAAGTTCCACCTGCAGCAACCAATATCAAGGACTTCATCTGATATTTATACAAACACTGAAACATTCACAGATTGTACATGTAAATATGATACACCTGCATCAGAAAGACACTACTACACAGCACTTAGCAGATAATACATAATAACACAACATATTTGTCTAAGAAAGTTGTTATGTTCACATTGTCAATTTAGTTTTAAAAGTATGTTAGTGTCAGGTCTCGATGCTGGTAATGCACACTGGTGGCGTCAAACTGATAGAGGTGTACCACACTGTTGCAAAATCAAACATTCCACCCCTCCCCTTCCACAATGAGCCCGACAGTACTGGGTAAAGTGGTGCATGATCGCCCCCTATCAGTGAGAATGATAGCACAAGGCTAGGAATGATCATCCTGCATCATGCACCTCCCAGCACAGTACAAATGCATGCCCAGAGGTGCAAAGAGGGAGAATAGACTGTCAGGAGAGTCACACACAGGATACACACGAACGAAGGACGCATGGGACGGGTGGAGGAAAAAAAACCCAAAACCTTAAAGCCACGGTATGATAGGTGGAGAATGTTGAGAAAGAGAGGAGGGATAGAGTAAGAGGATGACGGTGAGAAAGAGAGAGCAAAGAGAAAGAGAGCAGAAGAGGAGGAGAGGGGGTTAGCAGGCTTACCGGTTCCCCCAGTGTCCTGGGACTACCTCCTCCTTCAGTCTACCGTTGCCCAGCAGAAACAGAGGGAACAACAGAATTACACACACCTCCCAGCCCTTCCCGCACTACCCTACTACTGTACATCTGGCCCATTGTCTACATAACTACTATTACACCCGTGGCTGTGGTGTTTTTTTCTTGTCATCCAACAAAAAAAATCTTCAAGTTATAGAGAAACCGCCCCTCAAAGATGCAAAAATGCACACATGCACTCATTCAGACAAGCAGGCAGACACATAATTACCTACGGACACTTGTTTGCAAGTGCCAAAAACACACTACAAATTTATAGATTCATATAAAATACATCAACATGACAATTCTTATCTTTTATCTCTGTCCTTCCACGTTTCAAAGGTTGCAGGTAAACCAAATGAAAGAGTGACAACCGGCTGAAAGCAAGATATGATGATGTCTGAATGAATCACTCAAAACAATGAAAATTAAACTGATAGATGGTAACGTGTAACTTACCATTATATTCTGAACTGTCTGGTTTAAAATGTGTACTATAACCATACATCATAGCCACCCACTTATGGTTCTCCACTCTCCCCCAATGCAGATATCAAAAACCATGCGGAAGCAACACAAAGCACTATTACGCTCTGATTCAAAATGAAAAACAAAAGATCATCCGAGAACTGATGGAGAGGGATGGACTTGGCGTTCATCATTTCAAGCTGGTGATTTGGAATCATATGATTGAACAGATATTGTTTGGTGTACACACCCAGTACTGCAGAGCTGTCCGCTGCATGACTCAAGATGCTCATGATTGACCTTGACAATACAGGACGTGTTTTAGAATACACATATTGAATTAATAAAAAAATGTCAACTTCCTGCCCAGTGAGCCGGAAAAGCTAACATTAGCATGAGTAACACACTTGTTAATACTGACGTCATATGTCAGTGATGCTTAGATTAAGGATAATGTCATGTTGCATGTTGAGTCAAATGATCACATTAATTAAAGAAAGGCTTATGGAACTCTCAAAGGCCCATCTTGCCCCTCCTTCTCATTGCTCACCCTCGCTGTGCTGGCTGCCTGCACTCCCACTGTGGAAACTGTGGCATGGGTCTGAGTATCCTGGTGGGAAGCTGGGGGGTGCGGAGGGAAAGGGAGGGTAGGGGAATGGCTGCCCACCCAGGGGCCAGGGGTTGCTAGTGGGTGGGAGTGGTGCCAGGGTGTCCTGCTCAGAACCTCCACCACTGGATCCCTCATTCAAATTGAGTGATGCCATGTCTTATTGGAGAAAAAACAGAACCGGAGAGGGAAATATTTAGTAAAATCCTTCCATTCATAACAGAAGTCTTACACATGGAGCTGCATTAGTGACAAACTGACTTTGGCAGAGGTCCCCGAAGGTATAGTAGCACTGCTCGGAGAAGGTAATCTTGTTGACGGTGTGTCTCAGGTAACCATGTTTCAGCAGACTGCTTGCATACTTCCTCGCATCACGTCGGTCCTTGAATCCCTCTACTCTGGAGTAAAGCCAGTCCACCACGTCAGCACCTGACACAGCAACACAACACACACACACACAGACATGTAGGCTCCCGCTCTAATATGTTGAACAGATGCTAAAAATGCTGTCGATATGCACAGCAACCACAATGGCCACAGCGGCTGCATGTTGCCAGCCCCCCAATGTTGCAAGAACTCTGAATTTCACAATCAAATTTGACATTTGTAAGTCTAGGCAAATAAACATATTGGTTTTGTGTGTTTATTGTGTGTCTGGGGCATTATTCTTCATAGACAGCACCAAGGTTCTGAGCAGCATATACATACAACACAGATCTGTGTATTTCTCCAATATACATGCATTACATACAGTTAAGTAAAAACAGAGTTTTGCTTTTAGTTTGTGCAAACCCACACAGCTCAGCCTTTCTCACCAATGACGGCATTAGCGATGGTGATCTTCAACCACATCCTGTCTCGAATCTCTAGGCCAGAGTCAGGCAACTGCATCACTTTGACGAGGGTTGCCATGTCTGTTTTACTTGCAGATAGAGGCAAGTCATCAAACTCTGGGATGGGAGAGGAGTTTGTGAGAAAATATTGACAAGCAAAAGAAAAAAAACTTTTCAATTGTTCAAATATTGTAAGGTTATCATAATTACCACATAATGGATGTTTCATAGTGTGTGATGGAGGAGGTGGTTGGTTGTTTTTACCATAGTGTGGGTAAGGTCCTGTGAGGGCTGTGGTGTGTGAAATCCAAGCTGCAGGGTCAATGGGTCTCACTGGCTCAGCTGAACAAAAGACACAAATAAGGCAACTCTGACAGAAATTTATTACATTGCTCCAAATAAAAATCAGTCTGATTTGGTAAAATATGTATTTGCTGAGGAAAATTGGATATGTACCCATGTGATTGCAATATAGCACTAATGGCCGTCTTACCACGAGGGATGGTGAAATAGCTTCGTGGAGACGGGTCCCAACATTTGGCAACAGTAAGACTAATAGGACTGGAGAAAAAGCAAATAGAAACTCAGTTTGAATAAAGATCTTTTAAAGATGGGAGAGGAAAGTCTGGTTGACTGAAATAACCAGACAGTAGTGAACACTATTGTTTACTACACATTACTGACCACGTTACTTTGTATACACAGCTGTCACAAAATGCTGACTGACATGTTCCACTGTTTCAACTATCAGCTTAGAGATCATGTCAGTGCATTTCAGTGGAAACTACTTATTCAAGTCACCACAAGTCATTGAATGAGTCCCTGAGATAATCTGTATATTTATACTGTACAATGTTGTTGTGTGCATGTACTGTAAAAGCTCGCTCTAAACTCGTATAACAAGCAGGAAAGCAATGTAGGAAAGGTGCTGATTCCAGCTCAGAAAGCCACAAGTCTGAAAGGAGTCTGAAAGGAGAAAAGTCACCAAATCTAGCAACAAACATGCTGTTTTTGGCAACAATGGATAAACATGTGGGGATATACTTGTTTTTTTACAGTCATGATTTTTCTCAATAGGCTTTCCTTTAATTCTTTAAATCCTTTGAATACCCAAACAGTACCCTGATCTATGATTAGTCTTAAGCGGAAGATTACAACTTACATACAGCAGGTTAGGCTTTCAATGTGATAATCTTCTGCAGCAGAGAGTTAAATAATAACAATGCTCAGTAGTTGGTCTAAGCAAGCTATATGTTCTTACCCAGTTTTGGAAACAATCTCTCTGAGGATCCTCACAGCATCGTCATTGCTCATGTTCTCAAAGTTCACGTCATTAACCTGGTTGACAGACAAACAACAAAATATAAAATTAACTCAAACTATAAACTATATCAAATTACATCATACAATTATACAATGTGTTTTCATGACAAAAATGTTATTTTGAACCTCTGCAGCGGGCTAAAATGTGTTTATGTACAATGTACATTAACGTCAGCAGCGCTCTCAGGCCTTCAGTTGCCTGCAAATCCTAAGCAGCTTTCTACAAACACAGTCAAAATTAGACCTATATTATCAATGTTGGGGCAACAACAAATTATAATCACCCATTGTGTGTTTTATATTAGGCGTACAGTGCTGCTGCACAGAGATCAAGGAAGGCAATAATAGGAAGGAAAAGGTGAGGCAGAATTAAAACTTTTATAAAAGTGCCTAGTAACGGAAGTAAATGCAACATTGAGGTTCTTAAGATCAAAAAGGCAGTATCTGCTTGTTCACCTGGAGGAGCATATCTCCAGGTTCTATTCTTCCGTCAGCAGCCACAGCTCCTCCTTTCATGATAGAGCCGATGTAGATGCCGCCGTCTCCCCGGTCATTACTCTGACCAACAATACTGATACCCAAAAAGTTGTACTTCTCTGTCAGGGAGAAAGCAGGGAATGAGTATGAGCACAGTATTACATCTAAAAATAAAATGAATATAATAATAAGTCACTAATAATAATAAATAAAAATAAGTCACTAGTTATAGAAGTTTACCCATGTTGAGCGTGACAGTGATGATGTTCAGGCTCATAGTGGAGTCTGTGATACTGCTGAAGGATGAAGACTGGAAAGGCAGGAAATAAGTAAAGCACATCAGAAATAGTGGCATGAAGTATGTATATCAGAGCAGAGATTTCCTGGATATCTTCACATATTTCCAATGTTTATGGAGTAGGGAAAAGTCTGAAACACTATACTACAGAACAAATATTTAGACAGAAATAGTTCTGTATACTACAAGTGTTGCTGGAGTTTTGACCTCTTCATTAGGTCTGAATCAATCAGTCCTTCCATCTGTTTCTTATATGCAATGTAAGTTTCAGCAGATGTAGGGATGTGTTTAAGAGGTGCTCACCCGGTCTATTTTGGCCACTTTGTGCCTCCGTCTGCGGCGCTTGTGTCTGCGCATTAGTTGCGAAGAAGAACTCTGTTCTGTGGAGCTACTGAGCCTGAAACACAGAAGGAAAGAAGGAAAATAATAATATGGAAAAGAAGAAAGAGGAGACAAAGACAGGAAAATAGTATAAGAGGGAAAAAAAACTGAGTAGTGTTTCATGTGTTTATATTAATACATCTACTATGAGGACTTTAAAGTCATTTATCAACCAGAAACCATCTGCTAATTCAAGCTTTTTACATGTTTCATATCTTAAATTGAATATCTTTGGGTTTTGGACTGTTGGACCGGCAAAACAAGCGATATGAATACATCACCTTGGTCCCTAGGAAATTGCGACTTTTTCACAAATTTCTGTTCATCACATTTTGTGATGAATCAATTCATTATGATTAATTGATAATGAAAATAATTATTAGTTGCAGACCTAACCACAACCAATGTGAAAACCTCTCACACACCTCAGACAGCCTCAAGGAAAAACAAACATTATTAACTTCACGGAAATGGTGTTTACTACTCTTTTTTTTAAGGTTTTTATGAACTAATTTCTTTGAAAAATTTTCAGAAACAAACAAAAACCACTGAAGAATAAATTTTGAAGTGAGCTAGTACATTATCCAAATGAATAAATGTAAATGTAATGTAAATGTACCTGCTGGCATCCTCATCTTCCTCACTGTCAACAAATGAGCTGGACTCCAGCTCGCTGCTCATTACTGAGGCGCTGTCGTAACCCATGGCTGAGTCCCTTGCAGTGCGCTCTGATTTTGAGTGACCGTTGATGCGAGGAACTGGAGAGAGAAAGAGCAGAACTGTACTGAGTCAGTGGGGTCAAATCAGTGTTAGTGAGAATGGCCTAACTGGAAAAAGATCATAGTTATCTGAGCAACAGTGACAGAAACAACAGGGGAACTTCAATCTCAGATACCTCTGGAAGATTTTAGTATTATTGGAAACATGAACTGAAAAGCAGAACTTAGATTTCAGTCAGACCACACAGTAAAGTACAGGAGAGTAAATGGGTGGACAAATACAATGACAAAAAAACAATTACTTAGGCCTTAGTAACATATTAAAAAGGAACAAATCATTATACAAAAATGAAAAATGAATATTCCAACTTGAGATGTATTTCTACTACAGTGCCTTACTGTACAAACCTCTAGATAAATTCACTCTCAAAGTTCCCAGCAGTGTACGACTACCCTGCCCACCTCCATACGTACATTGCCAGTGAGGTGGTGCTGCCTCAGGGTGACAGCGGATTGGCTGGAAAGGTCTCCTAAGGCGAAGACGGCGTGGCAGCCAGTGTATTCGCAGAGAGCAAGCAAAACATTCCAGCAATGTGGTAGTTCCCATCGCTAGCTCCGCCCAGAGGGTGCTTTTGTGAAAGATGAGCTACTGCACATAAACACTCAATCAGCAGAGGGACACCTACTGTCGGTTATTACTCAAACATATTTCCTCCCACGCTCAGAGGACTGCCACACCAGAGAAAACAAAAAAACAAGTGTGCAGGTTCACCAAGCCAGACTGAAATCTGTGTCTTTGTGCTCTGCGCCGTCTGTGCTAGCCGCGCTCTAAAACCCTGCCTGAGCCCCAGACGGTCTCTGCCCACCGGCTGGCTGCTGACAGGCTTCACAGCTTATCTACAATAGAGGCAGTGACAAAAATAGGGAATAAGAATAAAGATACTCTGTGAAGAGTGGCCAGTAACAAAACAAGAAGTATGTGAGTCACCTTTTGACTAGACATGTGATCACAGCCTTTTCAAAAGTTTTAAAACTATTAATAAAATAACATAAATGATAAACTAATAAAATATTAAATGGTCCACAAATAAATGAATAATTCATCAGATTAATGTGTAACCATTTACATAGATCATTTCTCTACTAGTGGGTTAGCATTACATAATCCTACATCACCCTATAAAAGCTCACAACAAGTACAATAAATCTCCCTCTTCACTGCAAAACACAAACTCTCCCATTTTAACTTTAACTTTCCTTAATCATACTGGATAAATCGGAAAAATACCTACATTAAACTAATCGGAAAATTAAATCACACGCATCATATAACATATTTAGATGTCAAATATTATGAACGGACATAACACAACAAATCCCTCTCACCACAGCTGACAGTGTGCCTTCATCCGACGCACAGATAAACTGAGCTCAGAGTCAAGAGAAAGTATTGCTCCCTCCCTCCCACCCTCCCTCCAGTAGCACGTAACTATAGAATGACTGCTAATCTTTTTCTGACAAATCAGATGATGGTATTCTCCAAAACAGAGATAATATGAGATTTGAGATGATGTGCTGTTCTCTCCTATTGCTGCCTCAGGTGAAAACACCATCAGGTTGCAATGCTGCTAAAAGCCCAAATGCTTTTAGCAGCATTGCATCACTAAACATTATTTTAAGATCCTTTTCATCACGGAGGACAGCTTTGCACAGCTGTTTGTGCTTTGTGGTAATACCAATACAAGCGCTTTGGATTAGCCATGTCGTCTCTGACCTCAGTCTTGAAATCCCAACAGCATAGAACAGCATCATGCTTAATGGCTATGCTTTTTTCTTTTTGGGGTTTTAAATGTTCTGTGCTACAATGTAACATCTGAATATCAGAATCTTGTCTTAGAACAGGTTAAGATACAGAGCACCTGGCGGCCTTGAAACAGATCATATCCCCTCACTCCATCCTACACTTGTTCACCCTCCTGAAACGTTCAGCTGCTGCATTATTCACCCAATCATTCTCAAATGCTACTGCACACTCAGAAAAAAGGAGGGATATGTTTACCAGGGCTGAGCACTTTAACCGATCACTGTAAAACAGCTAGCATTCACGCTGAGACAAAATCACTTGAAGCGTGTGTATAAAGTGACGGGGGAATTCCTTCTGCTGCTGATGCTGCAGGCTACAAGTTAAAGAGGCGGGGCTGCTTGCTCCTCCTTCATTTGTCTTTGCATCCAGGCCATGTGACTGTGACAACAACCACTGAGCCAGCACAGCCAAATTGAATTACATTATATGGGGTCTTGTTTGCTGAATTTATTGCTTCCGGTAAACCAAGAGTGACCTACCCAATTCCCCTGACGGTTTCACTTAATTAGAGCTAACAAACTAGCAGGCGAGGGGATGCCAGGCAAGGAAACAGAGAAAGAAACACTGCATGTGTGTGTGTGTGTGTGTGTGTGTGTGTGTGTGTGTGTCGAACAGAGGGAGAGGAATAGTAATTCTGTACTTTCTGCTGTCTGTATGATCGTCTCTGATTTGTGTTGAGGTCAAAAAACATGAAGGAGGCTGGGAAACAGACACAAAGTTCATTAGGCTGGAGGTATCGCTGCATCACCCACAAACAGATGTGCAGTTGGCAGTTAGCTGACATAGTGAGCGCCAACAATATGTCAAAAACACAGAAGTCACAAGACACACAAGAGCACTGATATTAGCAGATGTGATTATGCAGTTTTTCTGCTAGGATACAGTTAAATCTGTTTCCAGTATGCAAGACCGTTACAGCTCTTCCTACATCCTCAATCTGATGCTGTATTCTGTGATACTAATTGCATAATAAGCCTGGAGCCCAGGATGCAAAAAAGCCAGGCTTGCTGTGAAGAGACTGAGAAAGGGAGAAAACTGGATTTGCTAGGGGTAAAAACACAAGCAGACAGCGAGCATCAGAAGCTGCTGGTTTTTTACTTCCTGCCATTAAAACACTAATTCTGCAAAAATGTCTGTGTGGTAAGGGCATGAGTAGAATGAAGCGGATACCTCAAAATATCGCAGATATCATGTTGATAACAGAACACACGTTTTCCTGCAGCACCAGTCTACCCTGTTTTCTGTTGTGGACAGAGCAGACATGTGATGTTGCCTGGCAGGCTCTCATATTAAAAACATTGAGCCTGTAAAGGAGAGCGGTTCTTTTGAAGGAGCAGGAAGAAAGCTGCCCTTCTAATACCAAAGTGATTTTAATAGACATTGCTGACATCAAATGCCATAACGATAAAAGAGGTGTGTTCGTACTTGATAACGGTTCTCAGGGGCTTTTAAAAATGGATCCTAAGAATTTCTTTTCCAGGTAGACTACAGATGGCTGGATTTATTTCTCAACAATAGCTGCAAAAGAATTTCCTCTGATATTTCACAAAATACCAGTGTCTACTGACAGGCTATAATCATCATATAAGATTGGAGTGTGATTATGCGGAAAACCTCTGACCATAAACCTGGTCACACACAGAAAACAGAGGAAGAACAATTATTGGGCAAGACAGTTTTTCCATACATGTCTGCTGTCTGTCTACTTTTTTGTGAGTGACTTATACAGAGCATAAGAAAGTTAAGTGCTGAGTGAGAGGCACTGAAAGGTAATAACTTTGAAATGACAAGATAATTGCGTTTTTAGGATCCATCTGTTCCTGGCTGATAATACTCACGCTCAGTTTCTCTCGCTCTCCTCCGTGCCCGCTCTCTCTCCCGCTCTCTGCGGTGGCTTAGGAGAGACTCTGTACCCGTCTCGGTGTCCAGGCCATCTCGACTGCTCACCGCATTGGCACTGCAATGCACACATTGGAAAACTTCAGTCACATTCATAATGACACACACTCCCTCTCACAGAAAAGTCTTTGAAATTAATTATCTAGCTAGCCTGTGACCAACACTCCTGAACATAATCCCCAGCTACAACATGCTTCTGTCTGTTATAATATCTTATTTCCGTGCCATTCAGCCTTGGGGGGATATGCAACACATATTATGACTCTGTTTCAAATTCAATCCCTCTGGCCAAAATAGCAGTTTCATTGTTCTGCGGTATGTGATGTGTTTTTCCCTAAGTGTCATTAATGACCAGATACCCTGAGAGGGAGCCATTCTGGACAATACTGGCATTAATGAGACCTATTGAAAGCCCAGATGGTGCCTGGAGCATGATTGGGAGAGAGACAGAGAGGGGAGAATGACAGATTGAATAAAAAAAACGAGGAGTGGTAGATCAGGTGTGGGCAAAAGCAGGACTGTGTACTTGGGGGTCTAGTAGGAGTCTGGGGGTTCTGGGGCTGCTAGAGGGCAGGTTGTTATTCTGTCAGAGGGTTGGAGACACTGTGGCCTCAGGCACCAGGGTTAAGGGACCTTTACAGGAAACCTGAAGCTGGTGAGAAAGCTACTCAAACCCTCAGTCTGTCACACACACTTAGGCATGTGTGCAACATGTACCTTACACCTGCATAAATAATTGCACTTGCGTGCAGGCTCATTCATGCATTCATGCACACTCATGACAGTGCTCATATACAAACAGTGTCATTTTCATATTGTATAAACAGAACAAAAGACACGCAAACATCATCCTGCTATGGTTTAAAAACAATGTTCTCACACACCTCAGTGGCAGAGTGTGGATGATCAATGCAAATTAAAAACACAAGAGCAGACAGGATGCTGTGTCTGCTGTGTTCACTCAGCGGGATAAAGTACTCAATGAGGCATGCTTACACGGTTCTGCTACGGCGTACTAATGGGTGCACCTGGGCCTGGCTTCACCAGCGCAGCGCATGTATGCAAATATCACTGAAGATGCGTAGTTTGGATGCATTTCTATTGGTAGTGATTGGAAAGCAGTGAGATGATTGATGTGGCAGTGACTGTCTGTTAGGCTGGTGATGGCTGCTGACCAGCAAGGCGGCAGGTCTGCTGATCCAGGGGGGAGATTATCCAAGGCGCTCGGCAGCAGCTGTGAACAAATACCACCCCCTTTCAATCCACCCTGCCCTCTGCTGCCAATTGCCACCCCCTCCCTCTTGGGAAATGGAGATGGGTGCTTTTAATGTCCGTTAATCCGGATTACCAGGCAGAGGCACATCAGTTGTGTCCATTCTCAGCCCACAACACCTATTCTGTGTGCTCATCAAATAGAGCCATTCAAGCCGACAAACACATGAAATGCATGAATAAAGCACAAAGAGAAAATTAAGTGGTAATAATATACTAACTATTTACAGACAGAGGTAAAGGGTGTAAGACTGGATTCATTTCAGAAAGAGAGGAGGTTCGCTACAGAGAATTCACCACGCTGTTTCTCTGAGAGAAAGGCCTGCTTGTCTGACTCAAAGAGGGAAAGAGAAAGGGAGAGTGAGGAGGGGGCAGGGGAAAATGACGTGGGTAAGGGGGCGGGCACACTGTGGCTTTGCTCCACAAGGTGGCGGTAGTCATGGTGAAAGCTGGCTGCGAACAATAAAATCATCAGGACAGCTGACAGCCAAAATCAAGGAAGCAGCCCATAGAGGGCAAAAGCGAGCTGAGATGTCAAACACTGGATAAAGAGATACACTGAGACATGACAGATTGCATGTTCTCAATATAGCGCCTCAGCCATATTGCTCTAGCGCTGTAATGGCAACAGCCCTTGCCCCCAACCCTTGTATCTATATTTAGCTTAGGACTTCTCCATGGCCCATGCAGTTCTCTAATCTGAGTTTGAAGTCAAAGTCTGGGCTCAGGTAGCAGTCGCCAGGCTGTCAAGAAAATCTAAATTTTTGAGCTTTCAGAAATAGGCGCTGATGTGTTCTTGGGCCACATATGCTTTTATTAAGTATGGATGAATGCTCTGAGTGACTAAATGCATTGGCCCATACAGAGTGCTAGTATTTGCCTGAAGATGTTTATGCTGCGAAGGCTATTTCAAGAATCAGCAGCATTGGCACAGTACGAATCATGTTTACATAGATGAGTGGACTAACGCCTTACTACATGGTTGAGTGGGCGGGAGGGAACATACACACAAGTGGCAAAAATGCTCACACTCATGCATGTTCCCACACTCAAGCTTTAGCACATACTTTACGCCATATACACACACAGGCGTATAGACCACCTACACCTCCCATACTAGCCAATGATGACAAATCTCTCTGAGCTTCCCACATTCACATACAGTACTGTGCAAAGGTTTTAGGCAGGTGCAGAAAAAAAGCTGTAAAGTAAAATTGCTTGCAAAAATAGACACGTTAATAGATTATATTCATCAGTTAACGAAATGCAACAGAAGAAAAAACTAAATCACATCAATATTTGGTGTGAACACACTTTGCTTTCAAAACAGCATCGCTTCTTCTCGGTACATTGTAGACAGTTCTTAGTCGTCATGCTGAAGAATACATTTGGGGCCAATCAGATTTCTCCCTGATGGTATTGCATGATCAAAGAGACCATACATTCTGATCATATCTCCTACTCTGCAGAAATGCAACCCCAGATTTGCAAGGAACCTCCATTATGTTTCACTGTTGTCTGCAGACAGTCATTTTTGTACCACTCCCAGTTTATTGGCAAACAACCTGCTATAGCCGAATATTTAAAAATTTGACTCATCACCCTAGAGTATGTGCTGCTGTTGAGTCACTTGGCCTTGTTGGAGGTATGGCTTTTGGCCGCAAGTCTTCCATGAATGCCACTTCTGACTTCTCCGGACAGTAGATAATTGTACCAGGGTCCCACTGTTTTCTCCTGATGGCACTGCTGGACGTCTTGCAATTGCCAAGGGAAGTAAGTCCGATGTGTATGTCATTTGCTGCAGTAAGTTTCCTTGGCAGACCACTCCATCTACGGTCCTCCATGTTCTTTGTGCTTTATGAAAAGATCTTGGACAGAACATCTGGAAACCCCTGTCTGCCTTGAAATTTTTGCCTGGGAGAGACCTTGCTAATGCTGTATAAACACCTTATGTCTTGCTGTGCTTTGTCTTGCCATGGTCTGTGACTTTTGAAATTAAACTTATGTTTCACTTAATGATTCCAACATACATATTGAATTTATGATCATTAGTACCTGTTTGGTTTAATTATTGTGATGGGAATTTGATATTTTTACCTTGGACTGTCCTTGATAGGTTTTCATCTCAGGGTAGTTGGTCCCTACTCCCTTCCTCCCTAAGACAGCTTCATAATATAAAGTCACCTCTTTCTTCACTGGCTCTTGTCTTACATTCTGCAGACTCTTTGTGTGTCTGACCCTTTGCAAAGAATAGAACTCTTAAAAGACGTTGGGACTGAACTCTTTATTTCAGAAGACTCACTTAAGGTTTAATTTCCATTCCATTGTTTAATCATACTACTGACAATATTTCTACAAAATCCCTGACATTGAGCAAGTGTACCTAGAAGAATGATGCTGTTTTGAAGGCAAAGTCAAATACTGATTTGACTTTTCTCCTGTTCACTCACTTTGCATTTTGTTAATTGGTATATATAATCTAACAACATGTGTATTTTTGAAAGCATGCTTACTTTACAGCATTTTTTCCACACCTGCCTAAAATGTTTGCACATAACTATATGGTACACTGTGAAATAAAAAGGTCACCCAGTGCAAAGGATTGTGTGCTTGAACACATCTGCATAAAATGCCTGTGTGTGTGTGTGTGACTGTGCAAATATGACAGGCAGAAATTAGCCTACTTACTGGAAGGAGGGGGGCCGTGAATCTCCGATGCCTCCTGTTCTCTCTAGAGGAGGGGGCAGCTCTGGATGACTCTCTGTGCACTGGGATCCTCCATCAGAATGGGCACTCTCTGCCAGGACCAACTGAAGGAAAGAAGTTGGATAAAAGAAAAAAATTGTCAAAGACGAGACATATTCAGCTCTGTGAGAAACACAAACAATAATAAATAATTTGTTGAATGATATCGGCCCCATGGCGAGGAGAGAGAAGATCAAAAGCAACCTCAACTGGCTCTGCGACATTCAAGTATGAACACACAAACACTGATGTTGGCACCAGAGACAGGCACATCTTGTGAGTACACACAAGGAAAGGCTATGAAATGAGATGCTGCAAAGAGGCCTAGAGATGACTGGTGGTTACGCATAACAATTTGAGAAACACAGCAAGCAACACAGAAACTTAAAAGACCACAGTGCTTTTACTCAGTTCAGTGTCACCACAAAGGATGATGTACAATGACCCATAGATACTACTCTCCTTTTATCTAAGACAGAATAATGAAAGTTAAAGCAGGCAGCCGTGGGAAGACTAACAACTGTATGGACTGTGATTATTCTAATGTGAGCTTTGGGATTCACAGGTGTCACCAGTATATAAACTAAACCCTGTGGGCTACTTTTTTTTCTTCATTTCAGAGACTTGAAGTATTTCTGCATTTACCACCACCTTCTGTATCTGTGTGCTGACTGGCTTTCTGTCTGAAACACATGGGTTTCGCTCTGGTCCTGCGTTCTCCAGTTTTATGGAAAACTGAACTACTATCTTTCTGTGGTCTAAAATCTTATTAAGAAAAAAAACCCTCCATACTTTTGGAGTATGATCTGACCCTTTCTCTCCCGATTCGATTCCTGATCTGATACCGGGATATTCTTTTTCCCAAATTTAAATTCTGTATATCACAATGTGTGGAGGTCAATGGGATTAGACAAAAAAACATTTCTCTCGTTTCTATAGTCGGTTTACATTAAGAACTGGCCTAATGTATTTAAGTGGTGCCTTAAGGCAGATCAATGGCTACCCCAAGATGTTTATTTTCTTAAATCAAGTTTCACCACATAAAAAATGAGGCAACTACATTTTTTTGTTTTAAAACATATTAAAACAAGAAGACAGCAATGCACATAGAAATCACCATTTCAAAAGCTGTGCTAGTAAATAAAATCTATAATATTGTTCACACTTGACTTAACTTTCAAGCAATCAGAAATAATGACTGCTGGAGCAAGAGCTCTAAAATCTGTCACTGCAAATGGCGGTTAAAGAAATGATAAATGGTTTCAAGCATTGCCAACAGCAATGCCTTTGATTGAGAAGTTCATATTATTTCAAGCAGCCAAAATGCACCTAGAATCACCTAACAGTATTCTTCTGCTAATTGCATTACAGGTCGCTGAAACAATGTTATATGCTGTGCAAAGTTGAATGCAAATTTGAAGCGATGCACTGGTTTAAAGACAATTGGAAACCACTGGAGTACTGTCGGGAATATTTCTGGTAAATCAAATGTGACTGAATCATGAAGATGCATACATTTGGACTAAGTGCTTGTTGAGTAGCAGTGTGGTATAGTGAGACCACATTTAAACACAAGTACCGGCTTCAAGCACCGTTAGTATCGACACTGCTTAAGTGATATTGAGCAAGACAGTCCTTAACAGTTCTACAGTCGCAACTGTGTCACTGACTCTGACCTCTGACCTTCCTGTGGAGGGAGGCAAGCAAAATGATGAATTTCCCCTCAGATATCAATAAAGTATAATATTTATATGCAAGATCCTTCCATATTCCATAAATATTTAAAAAAATAAATATAAATGATTAACATGCAGATCCTCTTCTAACATGACATATTAGTATAAAATTCTTTATTCTCCCTGTCCACTGTTTATCTTTCATTACTTACATATTGACAGGTTACATGAGATGATATTTCCAGTTTTGGTAGTAACTCTTGATTTTATTTTGTAACAGCAGCTAAGTTTAATATGTGACGCAACCATTATCTTACAGCTGAATAGTGAGATCAAGGTGAAGAGAGTTTGAAAAGCTCTGTGGAGGCGTAACATGGCTACATTTACATGATCTATGAGTGCTCCACATATCTTTGGTTAGAGCTGAGGCTGCACAGCTGGGAGAGAGGGCCAGCATTCATCTCACTTACCCAGGACACTACTCTCCCGTTGAAGCAGGGCAGCTTGGCGTTGTCATCGGAAATCTCCTCTTTGACAACCCTGGGGAACCGGTAGACAGATACGGGAGAAGGAGAGGACACGACACGGAGTCAGCTCAATAACTCAATACAGTGCAGCCTTTTTTAATACAGTCTATGGTTGTGTTATTTTTTATATAGGTGCAGCCTGCAGACACTTCCCTTCTCTGACCAGTTGACACATACAGAAAGACATTCATGCTTTGTAAGTCACATTTCAACTAGCTTTGCACCCTTGTAGCACAGGTAAGCTCAATAAACAGCAGCGATGACACTTTCTGCCTGAGTCTCAAATCAGCGATTAATCAACATTGTGACTGTCCAGTAACACTAGTAAGCACAAGACAGACAGACAGACAGTGTGTGCTCTTCCCTCAGTGTGTTCTTCTTTAGCTGTACATTCCCTACAAAAATACCTCCCAGTTACCCTTTGACCTGCTGGGACACAGTTCAGCAGCAACCAGTCACCACACCTGCTAGGCTCGTGTCACAGAGCTAGCCCAGGGGTGTAGGAGATGAGCCCTCAAACATCTTACATACACAATGACACACACACAATGGGCACCCTAATATATTTTCCAGCTTCCATTATAACGCCCTGTATGTCTGTGGGCACATTGTTTGTTTTTTTGCAAAGGATTTTTCCAGAATTGGTACACCCGTGCATTTCTGAGACTCTGTGGAGATCTTACATTAGCTTCTTGGCTTTGACCACGGTACATGAAAAGGGAGAAGCACAACTCGAGAGCAGCAGGAAAGCCTAAGAAGATTTTATGCAGGGGTGTCTCTGACAGTGACTTTACAGCTTTTTTCCCTTCACTTCTTGTTTGCCAGAACTTCCCTACTACTGAAATGATTAGCCAAGCTAGTTGTGTTTTTGTGCACGCTGCTGCTGTGAGAGCTGTGTTCCTAGGAGTGGTGGACGAAGATAACGCAGCCTTGTGGCTAGAACTGACGACCACAGAGTCTGCTGCTGTGGCCTGTTCCACCTCAGGGAGGAAAAAGGGAGGGAGGGGAGGGCTAACTCTGCCAGCAGCGTGTTAGGTAGGAAGTGTTTGCATCCTCTCTCTCAAGCTGCATGACCAGCTGTAAGGTGACTTGCGAGGATGTAGGAGTGGCCCACAAAAATAAAATATCAGCAGTGCTTCTTCTTTCTAATGTTTGACAGGAATAAGGATTCCTGTTTCACTTGCGCAAACACAGTTCATCAATGTCACAGTATTTTAACAGTTTCTGAAAGACCTGGCATGGCAAAATAAATCTTTTAAACATATCTCTGTCTGTTATCAGAACTGAAACCAAAAGAACCAAGAAACAATTCCACTCATCACAGATGACGTCTTTAACATGTGGTGAAATACTCATGACCTGCATTCTTTTTAGCTTCCATCTGATATCAGGCGCAGTTTCCACCCTGAACACTTAACAAGCACATACACACACATACATAACACACATACGAATGTGTGTACGTAAGCCCTGTTTAGAGAAGCATGTGTCTGGTGTTGGCTGCTGTCATAGATCTGACTTCGTAGAGCAGACAGCTTAATAAGATCTTAACAGATTTCACAGAATAATGACACAAGATTTACCCTAGTGATCACTGAATATTCCACTGTCGGGGATATTTGTGTAGCTGGGGAAGATTAAACATGTTTGTTTATGCCCTGAGAGACAGAGGAGGGCCGGGTAGTTACAGCCTAAACCAGAAACCAGGGGCGAGAGAAGCCAGCCAACACTGGCCAGCAGTCCAAGGACTTTGGTGGGCTGATGCTAATGATACTATAAACAGGGAAGCAAAATATTTGTAGTCAAATAAGATTGTGAATAGAATAGATTTCAATATGAGTCTGACTCGGTTAACAACTAAATTCAGCTTTCACCACCCAATAAAGCTGTTATTAATGGCATGTATACTGTTGATGACACATTTAGTGCTGTAGCCACATAATTTTCACAGCATCATGATGACAAAGATCAGATAATAGTCTTAGTTCTATTCATAATGTCACCATCTGACAAATATTGGACAGTCACAGTCACAGTCAGGGCGTTGCTGTTAATGTTTTGAGACACAAATGCAGCACAACCTTCAAAATCCTCAAATGGCAAAAACAAGCGAGGTGAGGGGAAGGGGTGCGTCTGTGCAAAAAGCTGCAGATATTTGTCCTATAGGGGCTTAGCATCACTTCCTCAGGAGAAGAAAGATTCCCCTACCAGCTCCCCCTCCCTATTTTCTAAGGCACAAACAAGACTTTTTCTTTCAGACCTTCAGCTTGGCTGCGTCCTCAGCTCCAGAGTGCCTCTGTGACTTGCATTATAGTGAGGTCTCAAACCCACTCACCACCAGTGGCAATGACAAAATGCCATATCATCACCTTGAAGTCTCTGAAAAAGCCAAGTGGGTTGCTTCAAAACAACCCAGCCTCAATTAGTTTCCTGTCTTATGAATATTGATGAATGAATGAATATTACAAAGAAAAAAAAACCCAACTGAGGTTTGAAATGTGCACAAAGAAACGTTCCATCGTTTCATTTGTTGTGCTCTGTTGTGTGAACTGAAATGCGACAGCCCACGGTTACATGTATTCCACATGGTTCCAAAGAGAATTGAAATTACATGTTCACTGCAGTAAGCTGAGGCGTTTTGGGGGCAAACCGTTTATCAAATTCTTGTGGCCGTTGCTTAAAGAGCTGATATTGCCAGCACAAATGTAGTTTAGCAATCCCATCAGAAAATGGCTGGTTTTTCCTGCACAGCAGGGGGTCCACTACAGAGGACCTCGCACTGACTGCTCATTTACATTTCAAACACTGTCTATAACTGCAAGGGATTTGATGTTTTCCCTCTCTGCTCAGCAGTCTTATTCCTCCCTAGTTAATTCTTCAGCAGCCATACTGTCTGCGTGTATGCAGTTCAGCCAGCATGGCTACCACAAAGCGCAGCTATCCTCTGTGCCTTTGACTGGGTTTGCTTCCATACTGTGCCAGTACCATACGGCATTCACAGAGCCTGAATATTCAACCTTAAATCAAAGGCTGGAATGCTGATGGAGACGACTTTATAATCCATGTGTAACAGCTCTATGTGAAAACATAGTCATTTGACAATGTCCAATTCACAACATAATTTAACATGCTTTGCTGATGCACATGTACACACTACTGTGGTAGTGTGTTCAGCAACACGGAGCCACGTCTCCATGTGGAGAAGGCAAACATGCTTTGTTTGTTTCCATAATCTGCTTGTCGATCACCTGAGGCCCAGTGAGCAGGACGGCCTGCACTGCAACAGAGGCAGGAAGCCGGGGCTGGGGACAAAGCGACGCACCAAGCCTAGCCTGCCACCAGGAAGAGCCGGTTTCCCTCACAAGGTCAGGCTGTAGTAGAAATGTGTAAAGTTAGGCTGTATAGGCACTGCCTGCCTCTGCATTTCGTACAATCATGTCATGCGATTACCGTTCTAGATATTAATGTGTGTGGTGTGGGCCCGTGTGTGACTGTTCTGAAAGGAATGAGAAACAGGCACTGACACAAATATGCCACCCTCAGCAGAGGCCTGATACAAATAGATCTCGCTGACCAAGAGAGCTGAAAACCTTTATGGACCTAGTGTAACTCCTGAAAATCAGGATGGGACTACAAACAGAGTAACAGGAGAAAAAGAATGAGACAAAGAGGGAAGAAGTATTTCAGTTATTTCATAACTCCAGGATCCAGTGGATAGAGGAGGTAGTTCCTGTGACTTTCAGAGGTAAAATACACCATGAAAAAATAATAAAATGAATTACAGTGAAAACACATTGTACTAAATTAGTCCACACTTTTTTACTAAAAAACATCTTTCACATGACGTGTAGTCTATTCTGAAAATCTTCTATTTTGTTTCAAAGACAATTCTACAAAATAATCAGGAGTTAAAATATGACTGTAGGTGTAATCATTTAGTTCATTTACTCTCTCCTAAAGACAGTAAATGACAATGCTGTAAATTATAATGCCTAAATGTCTGACCAAAAAGCCACTGGACTGTGGAATGTGATGACATCGCAAACAATTGCCCCTTAATTGTTCATTATTTAACCTGCCCTGTATTCCTCAGGAAAACAAACATTTATAATCAGTCTGCCCAGCATTACCATAATAACACAGTGTATATAATATCTGTTAGAAAAATTATACGAGCATATAATGCTGTTTGATGGATCTCCTCCTCTGAGGAAATTAAATTCAAAAATGTGGTTACATGATTGCATATCTAATAGTCACAATCACTGGTTTGTGGTTCCCATATTCCCTTGGGATTCACCTGCAGTCCATTGTGTGTGTGGTTGTGTGTGTCTGAAAAGAAAGATAACTTCCTGGCCTAAGTGGATGAAATTTTTTTAGTCATGGCTTGATTTAAAATCACATGCTAGACTAACCAGGCACTGGGGAACCAAAACAAAAACAAGACGATATGAAACCGGAGTACTTGAACATGGGGACGCTTTGTCAACATTCGTTTCACACTTATTCTATATGGTTAACATAGGGAACGAATATGGGCTAATATATTGACATTAACAAGGGGACCAGGCGTCTGGCTCTGTGGAATAGATGCAGGGCTGCGTCATTAGGGCTCTGGACGGATCTGGTATCACTTCAAACACTCATGTGTCTCCTCCACTGCGCACAGGGTAGCCTGTAATAATGAGCAGGTGCCAGGAGCATGGAAACAGACATGGCACTATAGCTTGCACACACGCAGCCAGCATTACATATCACAGCCTGTAATAAGCTTTTTATATACACACACCGCAATAATAAACAGCAAGTGAACCTAACGAACAGGCTAATAATAATCACAGACGGTGGCCACTTACCCAAAATCCTGGTCCATGGATTTGAAGAAGAATTTGTAGCTATTGACCGGCCGATTGTTGAGGACATTTTTAAAATCCGCTAAGGTGACTTTCTCTGGAGAAACGGACAGTTTGACCAGATAAGGAGTCTCCTCCTCGTCTATGTGATATATTATTTTAGTCTCCGCCATGAGAGTGAGGGGAGGACAATCATTGACACAGGAAAGGAACAAGGGTTGGCAGCGCAATAAACAGGCCTGCTATGTTACCAGCTACCCGTAGAATAACATAACAGCATTCCCTAATACACAAACCAGTATACCCCGCGATGGAAATTACAGCTCCGTGTGTTTGACAAACACAGCGAAAATCCAGACATAATCGCGTTATGAGTGCCTGTATTCCTGCTCCAGTGTGAGTCGGTACGGTGGCTCTCTCGGCACTAAAACAGGAAGGGACAGTCCACATCCTTGCGTTATGGAGTTGGGAATATTGCTATTTTTCACAAGCTAATTGGTTAGACAGTGCTGTCATCTAGTGGCGTGTCTGGGCTGTGCGCAGACCTATATGCCTCGCTTATACAACACACTCATATCGTACTGTACATGCATGGCATTGAACAAAGAAAAAGTGGACTGGCTTTATGACGCCTGAATACGGTTTTATTTTATTATTACTAGTAACTCTGATATTACCTTGGAATATTTCTGTGTCAAGTGGCAACAATTCAACTCACTATTCTTTCAATCCAATTCAATTAAATATATTCAAAGACAAAAAATATTATTCCGATGAAAAAAATAACCTGAAATATATAACGATCTATTTTTGAATAACTGAAGATTCCTGAGTGGTTGTGGTAAAAAAAAAAGAAAAAAAGAAGAAGCAGAAGCTGCACTATATAGGCAAATGGGCTTTTAACACAATACTTACCTCAAACTCCTCTCATATTCCTAATCCTCAAGACTTCATAGGCTGCTGATGCATTAAGTGTATCAGTTAATATCATATCACACATTCCTATCATAGCTCCCTATTCATCTAAACATCAAAAAACTACAACAAAGAGAGATTGATGAGGCTGTGGTCACTGTTGTGAATCTTTAATAAGAGAAATATTTTTTTAGAAGAGACCAACATTAGGGTGTGTGCATGTGGCACAGTGGTAGCAAAGAGGAATAGGGGGTTAGAATTACACTTCTTACTGAATTAATGAGATAGTAGACACTTTTCTTCCTGCAGTTAACCTTTTCGAGCAATAGCCACACAGCAGATTTAGTAATGAGGATTCAGTGTTTTACAAACCAGGGTACATTGTACATGCTTGATGCAAACAAGTACTGCACAGCCCATTAAAAACCAAATTAATGGTTGAAATAATTTGTTTTCCTGAGTTTCGGTAGACTGAGCCTTTAGTCCACTATCCTACAAATAGATTATTTTTCACCTGATAAGTTATCAATGGACAGTATTCCAAGAAGCTACTGCATAGTATGAATTTAACAAAATTTAAGTCTGACAGTTTGTATTTCTAAAATGAATCAAATCCAAAAAAGACATTTTAGTACCAAGTACCATGATTTGTTTGAAATTGAATATTTTCTAAAGGTAGAAATGGGTGGCACTTGTTTCCACTGTCTGAAACTGTCTACACACAGTACATTTAGCTTACAGCTCTGTGAGCATGCAAAGTACACACAAAACATACTTTAATAATGGCATGCAGTTTTGTAAAAAGAAAAAAAAAACATTTATAAAGTGTAATGAAAATAATTCAACATAAACCAACTAATAAATGGAAAGAATAATGATGAAATAAATGTTAACAATATTGTTATAACAGCTGGTGAAAATGCAAGTTATATAAAAACATAACATGTAAAAAAAAATGATGATGGCTTTCAGTGAAAAAGGTTAATGTGCTAGAGTTACAGCAGAGGGAGCATTCCTCCTGTCCTCTCCTGGGTTTTCTCTTTTTTTCCCTTCTCTCCACGTTCCTTTACTCTTTCGGTGTTTGCCCTGGACCCGCCAGCAGCTTCTTAGAAATATCACACTCATTTCCACAGCTTTCCATCAAAGTCTGAATGAGGAGAGGGAAGAGGGACATTTTATTAATATAATTTATAATGTTTTTATCTGTGGCTGTAATAATGTCACTGATGGATGCTTATTTACAGAAATACAACTCTGCACACTCTACTCACCAATATTGCAGTCTTTGGCCATATCTCTCTCTTTCAGTAGGTTGTTTTTGTAGGCTGTGGATTGTACCAGACATACAGGTTATGAGAAAGAAAAGTACATTTTTTCGTTAAGGTAGGCAATGTGTGCTTACTGCATGCCTGTTAATGAGACTTAATGTACCTGAATTCAGAGGTTCTTGGTTACAGGCATTCAGCTCTGTGCAGTCTAATGACATTTCTCCTCCACTGATCCCATTGCCCCTGCACAGAAATAAGTATTTTTAAGCTTACAATTTAATTCAATTTTTTTTTTAAATGTAATTTTTTGTATAGTAATAGCTTACCGGTCAGATCTTCGCAGCTCATACTCCATCCCTGAAAAAAAAAGATTTAACACATCTCAAACAAACTGTATCAATAAAGTGTGCTCTCTATGAATAGACTTTTTATAATTACAAAATATGAGCTTGTTGTCAGATACAGGCAAAAAACAAGGGGAGAGTTTATGTGTTAAACACACACAAATGCACATTACCTCTCTTTTTGCGCCGTCGAGTCAGCACAATGACAGCGACAACGATGAACGCCAGAAGAAGGAAAGTTGTCAGGAAGTAGCCCAAATGCTGCACAAAATAACCTCGATGCTCAGGGATGATGACATTCACCACACGTGGACTCTCCACCTCTTCAGTCCCTAAAGGCAAAAAATGGAAAATTAAATGTCTCCTATAATAAACTACTCAACTCTCGCATACATAGGCAGAGAATATAGGAGAAATAATAAATAATCCAAATGGTAAATATCAAGAGAACTCAATGTATTTTCAATGGGAAGTATTGTAGAGGATTTATTGTCATATTCTAACTGTGGTATATTGGATTGTAACATTGAATTAACTTAATGGAAATAAACAAGGATCAAATTGAAATGCATGTCTACATAACTAAACATTTTTATTCCCCTTGAGGCTTCCAAAAGCCAGATGCAGGATGAGGGAGGGAGAGCAGGAGTTAAATGTCAAAATGCTGTTTGGTGATAATGACTTCCAGACCTGATGTCATGCAGCTGTTAGATTTTTTTTCTCTTTAGAAAAACACAGGCTGACCAGAAAAGAGGAGGAGAAGTGTGTCGAGAGCACAGAGACAAATTCTGTAATGTGGTCTGTCTGCCATGTCTGTAATAGTTTCCCATTCAGGCCTTTTTGCTACTTCTCACACACAGAAGTGTAGTTTCTGCATGCATGGAAAATACATCTGTGACACCTTCAGCAGAGCTCATCAGTGAACTCTACGGTCTAAATGCATATCTGACAATGCTGCAGGCAGCTCCCAGCCTCACAGCAACCCAAGACTGTTTGTGTACAGTTTGTAGATGGCTGACAATAATTATTAAAAAACGACAAGCACAGAAAATACATAATCGGCTTGGAGATGCAAGAACATGACAATACCACTGTCTTTTATAAGCAGTATGATACAGTACAGTATATTATACAACAGATACTTTTGCAGAATAACCCTTCAATACATGTTTACAGAGCTGTTTTATGGAATTTTTAAAACTATATTCTATCAATTTCCCTCTAAATTCAAATGCAGCTTGGGCACAGAAGTCAGATCACAGAAAAAATTGATCATGAAAGACATCAAATAGTTTTCTCTGGAATAATTCTCTTAAATAGAAAATTACTCTATGGTCTCATTAAAGCAGCTAAGTTGGACACTAGAATAACTGCGCACCACTGAGGGACTAATGAGAAAAACAGGCAATGGACCATCTCTGATCATGCTTTTAAAATCAGCCAATAATGAAAAAATTTTACTCTGACTTTACCCACCTCCCTAAGTGGAAGCTTGGTTGGCAATTATCACCTGTCATTGTTTAATGTACCTAATATGCATGAAACTGCCAAGACATGTCCAAGGTCATTGTCTCTAGAGCTAAACTGCCACAACCAGAGTTGCAGTCATGTCCCAGCAGTGGCTCATATCCGTTTTCTTGACAGATCTGACAAGTGTGTATGTGTTCCTGGCTATTTCACATACGCTGCACAGAGGCTACCCTGTGTTTTTGTTCCTGTGGGATATGCTTCATTTGCAAGTCAATGAACGAAAGGACAGCATCTTCATCTTCACGGCTGTCACCTCACAAAACGCCTCTTTCATAATTACAAACAATCATTTTCTAATCCTTCTTGCCATAAATAATTATAGCACTAAAGTGAAAAGCTCTCATGACATTTGTAATTTCACATGATTGCTGGCGCCTGCGTGAGTGCAAAGAACTTGGTTTTAATCTAACAGACAAGACCAGCGGTGCGTAAAGAAGAAGTGAATTCCAAGATGGGGTTTATTCAACGGAGGTAAGCCACATGTGCATTTTCTCATAACATACTTATGGAGCCAATAAATGGACTGTCATTTCTAGCAAGGGGAGGAGGATCTATAGTCTAACACTTCGCTCTTTCATGTCACAGCTGCCCCAGATGTTGAACAGATGTATCAGACTTCTATTAAGTTCTGGTAAACATGCCTCCACCAGGGGCTTGTACACATCAGCAGAGAGACAGAGCAGACTGGGATAAAAGAAGAAAAAACACAACTCAGTGAAACCAGTCTAGACAAGTGGTTGGGACTTTTGGAAAACGGGGTCAAATGGAGGAAAAAAAAGATATGATCCTGCACTCCCAGAATTACTGGCTGTTTACTCCTCTGCTCAGCGCAGTTAAAATGTCTCCAGCTGTAATTGAAAAAGCAGTAAATGAAAAAAGTCAGCAATGAAAATGAGGCCACTTCCGTTGTAGCCAGTTTAAAGATATTTACACTAGACAGCATCTCAAGTCAGAGCTGCAAATAGTTCAAAAAACCCCACTATCCAAACTGCAATGCTGAATTCAGTCAACAACTAACTGGGAGATTTCTTTCTTTCTTACTCAACAAGCTCCTACATTCCTTCTACCACCTCCCTCCTTCAGCTCAAACACAAAAACAGAGAGGTATGAAGAGAGAACTGGCAATAACAGGATCTGATTTAACTGACCAACTATGCCTATAAATATAACAGAAAACCCAGGGAATGTGTTGTCACTCTGTGCACAACTTAAGCCGAGAAACCCTATGGGGAAGAACATTTACCATTAATAGCATCTTGAAAAACAAAGTTCTAGTGAAATTTCTCTTGATGTTTTTAATTCTGAGTGGCTTACTTTGCTCTGGCACATCATTCTTGAAAATTCTGGTTGCTGTAGTGGGGGCGCCGGGAAGTGGCGGTCCCACAGAGAGCCTGAAGATGCGTCTCTCGTGCAGACCACAGTAGTGGTGATGCAAGTGGCAGGAGTACAAGCCTTTGTCAACAGGCTTCAAGTCAGAAATGGACAGTGAGAAGTCCCCTAAAGTAAAAGCATCCTCCTCCACATGCATCTTGCTCTGGGCAAAGAGTGGTCCATAATCCCGGCGCTCTCCAGAGGCATAGAGGTCCACCAAGCGGTCAGCCCTATCAGCACGCACTCCAGGGGGCTGGAAGTCCCAGTGAGCCACCTGCTGCTGGTCTTCCTGGAGGCCCTCTCTCCACAGGGGGCGTCGGTTAACACAGGGCAATGCCACTGAGCTGCCCAACAAGACCACAAACACAGTCTTCTCTCCATCCCAGTAACGCTTCTCTTTCCGAGCTGGAAACATATGAGTGTAAAATACATAACTGTTTAATCTGTTTCATGCTTCATGACTCATGGAATAACACATGGCTGTATTGATTGATTAGGATGTCTGACCTGACTTTGTAACATTGAGCAGGATTTGAATGGACTGGTGAATCTGGCAGTAGTGGTGATGCAGATTACAAGTGTAAACTCCTTTGTCACTTGTGATCACATCTGAAAAAATAAGCATCCAAACACCCGTAAGATGAAATCATATATGGAATAATTGCAAAGTTCATGGTGCTACTGGAAAATATAGGGAAGTCTCACTGTTGATGATAAGGGAGAAGTTGCCATCATTGAAAGCAGAGTCTGAAATGGAAATGCGTCCCTTGTTTAAGCTATTGTAGACCCTCTGGTGGGCTCCAGGGGACATGTCCAGAACTCGCTCCACAGAATACTCTGGGCTGCTGCGGACCAAGTCCCAGTGCACCACCCTCTGACGGTCCTTCAGTCTGTCCCGGGTCCACACCATGTGGGGGCTGTGGCAGGGCAGAACGGCCATAGAGCCTGCAGGGAAGGTGATGTTTTTGGCCTCCACCACAACGCCAAGCCTGTTACTGCTCTGACCCCATGCTGAAACAAAGATATAAACACATCGGTTCAGACAATCAGTGCAGCAATGACAGAAAGAGAAACATTCAATGTGAGCTACTACACATTCAGCTTTTATAAAGCTAGGGCAATCAGGAACAATGTCTTACCACCGGGCAGAAAGAGCACAGCAAGAACTGAAACAGACAAAAATAAGAGTGGTTAGAGTTGTATCCTACTGAAGCCCTTCATTCGTACTCACTGCTTTATTACAGTGGCGCCAGAGTTTAGGTTTGACCTGGACTGACCCAACAGTGAAAAATTCCAGCATTGGAGCAGATGTGGGTTCAGAGAGAGGAATGTTTAAAATAACAGAGGAAAACAGAAAAAAACGAGGACCTGAGAGATTTTACAACAGAAAACTTCTACACAGGAACATACCAGCAGAAAAAATATACCAGATCTCAACAATATTCTCAGGGAATATATTTAGCTGTTTGTGTTCTGTCACTGTAGAGAGAATTTTCCTACAACACATTTGCTATTTCTAATGCATTTTTCCCACAGAGCCATTTCGTCGTCTGTTTACTGAAGGGCCAGCGAAGACACACGCAGCCAAAGCATACAGAGCCTCTATTCATCCTGGCTGCTGCAAGGCCATGATCCTGAGGGGATGAAGAACCGGGCTGCTATTCAGTGCACTTCAGTCACACTGCCTGGTGTCAAAGCCAAACACCTGTGTATTTTTAATGGGTACTGTGAACTATATGCGCCCGAGGGTCAAACCCTTCAGCGTGGAGTTATTGTTTTATGTACTGTGGATACATTCAGTAAATAAAAAATATATGAATAAAGAGTGGATTGAGTGGAGCACAAATATTACAGATTTGAGAATGGGATATTTAATTAGCACTTTCAAAACAAATAGCTCATTAGATTTAATGATGAAAGCCAATTCCAGTAATCTAAGATAAACAAAATAAAAAGACAGTTCAAGTAAAATCCGGATAAGCTCTGAGATAAAAGTATGTTTTAAAAGATCTTTTAAGAGAAATAAAAAACTTTGCTATCTCAGGAAACCTGACTATTATAGAGTACAGGATGGAAGTCCTGACCATAAACTCCCTTCCAGCTTTGCCCAGCCTCTTTGACAGTTAAAAGACCTAGGATCCCAAAGGATTTCAAACTCGGCACAGGCTCATAGTATGTCTAAATATAGCAAGAAGTGAGGCCATGAAAAGCCTTAAAAGTGATCAATAAGATCTTCAAATAAATTCTAAAACATACTGGGAGCCAGAGCAAGCAGGCTAAAACAGGTGTGAAGTGGTCACGGCCATTGGTTGTGGTTAAAAACGTGTCAGCTTGTCGATCAATGAATTTTTAGTCAGGGTAAAATGTCCTAAAAAGTTAATGTGTTCTCAGTCATCCAGGTTGTAGTTATCCTAGGAAGGTTAAAATCCAAGTTCAGTTGTCTTTTTTAATTTTAATCTTCCTTGGATAGTCAAGGTAAAGTAAATTTATGAAGCCTGAGCCCTCATACATCAAAAGTTATACTAATATTTTCAATGACCACTGCTCAAAAACATTATATACAGTCTAAATGTATATAATGTGGAATGTAATAAAGTACATTTACTCAAGTACTGTACCTAAGTACAAATTTGAGGTACTTGTACTATTCCCATCTTATGCCACTACTCCTCTTCAATATTTTACTTTTTACTTCACTTCATTTATTTGACAGCAATAGTTATTATACAGATTAAGATGTCACTTACAAAACATGTGTTTATGAAATATATATAAAGCTACTTAAATTATCTCAACCTCGACCAAATTAATCAGTAAAATGCTACTTACATATGAATGCTTAAGTAAGATGAATATGATGACATTATACTACTCACAGGTAACATTTTTCTGTATTATAAGTACTAAATTTTGCTAAAACTACTTTTAATTAAGTGTGCAATGCTGTACTTGAAGTTGTGAACTTTTGCTCATCATAGCAGCACATGGCTGATTCACTTCAACACACACATGAAGTGATCATTTCACCCCATTCAAACAATACTTCACTGGAGCGCTGTAACTGTGCATTTATGCAGTGATTTAAATCCAGCAGAGCATGCAGGGATTTCATAAGTATGCACCAGTATATAATAATACTTCAAGCTGAGCAAAATGATTTCAGCACACACACTGGCAACAGAGAGGCGACCTCATGCTGGAAAACTTTGGTGGGTTTTTCTATTGAAGGGTATAAACTTTCCTGCAGAAGGTAAAACAAAGTGTGCCCCAGCCCCTGTAATTTTCTCTCATCTCTCCTCCAGACACACGCATGCACACACGCACGCACACACACACACACACAGGCGAATGACTCCCAAGGCTGGTTTAACACTAAAGACTTAACAATCTGCTTGAGTCACCAGCTATAATAACAGGTATTTACCAAATGAGCTGCAAAATCACTGTTGTCATTTGTAACCCCAGGAATCAAATGGAGAATCACTTAACACAGTGTCATCCCTGAGGTAAAACAAAAAGGTTTTATATGTTCAACTCAAACACAAAGCATGTGTTTAGTCAGCATAATTTCTGTGATTCATGGATGTTGTCCGTGTGTGAAGTTTACTCACAGCCCTGTCATAGGTTGAGAACAAATCAAACACTCTGTGTTCTGTCCAGCTGCAGACTCATCCAAACATACAAAGATACCTTCAGGTGCTTGGATTGACTCTGCTCTGGATACACTCAGATGTACATAAAGAGATTTTATTGTATTATTAGTCATGTTCATTTGTATACATTAAATGCAAATGTATGCAATTGCAAGTACTTTCCATTGTGTTGGCCATCCTAATTATAAACAACACCATTTCCATGTGAGTACTGTGTTCATGTGTATTGCTTCGAATATGATATTCATGGAAAACCTTAACAAGTATTTTATCTTTATGAAACTGATGGTAGCGCTTAATTGGGATCACACTTATGCAGAATCAGGTGATGTCCAGTGGTGTAATGTAACTATTTACATTTACTCAAGTACTGTTATTACACAATTTTGAGGTACTTTACTTGAGTATTTGTGCTCATTTCTACCTCTACTCAACAACATTTACAAATGTTGTTTTTAATTCACTGCATTTATTTAATGATTTTAGTTACTTTGCAGATTTAAATTATTAATACAAAATATAAATCTACAGATAAGTATGATGTATAATTAGAAGTTAGGCTAATCTTCAGTATGGAAATTATATCAAGTATTTAAAATTAGTTCCACATTTACCAGCTCACATTAAAATGATGAAAGAATGAATACATCACAAATTATAATCAAATAATATAATGTATATGAGTCTGAGATGGCCATTCTGCACAATGACAATTGTTACTTTTGGTGCTTAGTATATTTTGATGCTAATTTGTTTGTACTTCTACTTAAGTAAATAGAGTATTTCTACACTGTAGAACTGTAACTTTGACTTGAGTAAATGATTAGAGTATAATCCCATCCCTGGTGATCTATACACTTCATATCTTATCTGATAATGTCAAAATATCGTCAAAATTTCAAAATAGCTGTAAAAGGCACCTTAATAATAATATATTGAGAGCATCAGCTCAGCTTGTGGGCATCTTTTTTCATAAAACCATAGTAGATTGTCTACTAGGGCTGCACAGAACACAAACATATGTAGTATATAGTGACCATGTTTTTGTTTTTGCCTTGCTACATGTTTATTGCTTATTTTGTTCAAACCAGCAATTCTTTCCATGACCTGTTGTTTGTGGCCGTTAATTAATATAGAAGGCATCACAGACATGGTTGGAGTGGTAATCCCCCTCCTCTATGATTCAATAGCAGCCCACTCATGGTGAAACACTCATTACTGATACATATAATGACTGGCTGCTGGATTGTGCTGACTCCTCTACTCAGACCGCAGTTAACCAGAAACACATTGGTCTGAAGCCATAAAAAATCCCACATAGGGCCTACACTGCATCAACAGGTCGAGGCTCGTCTGCGTTACTGTATTTGTAACGGTGTTTTACTTTCATGCCCCTGATGCTCCATGCTCTTTTCATTTTATTTTTTAAAACTGAGATTATTTAAAAAATAAAGTCAGTGTTTTGCCTAGTTGAGAGAAACAAAAACATATCTGTGATTTTGAGTAGATAGATAGATAGATAGATAGATAGATAGATAGATAGATAGATAGATAGATAGATAGATAGATAGATAGATAGATAGATAGGCTAAAATATATGGGACAATAAAAAATACAATATGCGGATTGTTAGGTGAATAATAAATAAATCCACAACACAGACGTTTTAAAGGCCAACATAAACAATTATCTACAAAATACTTTTAAAAATGACACCGCAGCTTGCAAAACATTGCAAATTAATAATACAGCTTGTTGTTGCGTCAATATGAACGCTTACATTGCAACGACATTGTGAGAAAACATCATTTTGAAAGGAGATATTTAAAGTGCAGCAGAGCAGACCTGTATAGCTTTCGGGTTTTGTTCCAGACGGGTAAGTCTAACCTGGATCCAATTATAGCACAAAGAAAGTTTCTTCAAGTGATTTTACTCTTTTTAAAGCAAGACAAGTGCACAACTTACTCTGAAGGAGAGTCATATCGAGGTACATCTGTTTGCAGTGCTGGCAGCGGGGAAGGGGAAAGTCTGACAGATGTGGAGTGCGCATCAACTGATAAAACAAAAGGAATCTTCAAGTTCATCGAGCAGCAGCTCAGCTGTATTCTGTTGTATTCCTGCAGGCTGGAGCCTATACACGCTCCGCCTCTGCCAGCCGATGAAATCCAACACTGCTGCAGTCTTCACGAAAACATGTGTAGTATAATACATGTTAAAAGGTTCTGTGGAAAACTACAACATGCAAGAAAAATATGAAAATACACTAAAGGCATACCTCCAAATGTTAACGACAGCACAGCTATGGCCACAGGCAACACACACAACTGTAACTTTCTATCTGTCCGAAAGTGACAGCTTATAATACACAAATACTACACACCTACTAAACAAGACAGTTTGCGATTATGGTATAGACGTATATGTTTACATTGGCAACGCTCATAAACACTGAAGGTTAAATACGTTCATGTTTTCAGTCCCTCATCAACTGAGAAACAAATGCTTTATAGGAACTCTTCTTACATGTGAAGATGTCTGTAAACCAAGTCCTTCCTCATTTCCCCCTTTTTGATCGTATAAAGACATTTGTTGTACAAGCTAATTTTAATTTAAAATAGTCACAAAGTCGACTCAGATTTCTGTGCTCTCTATACCTGTTTTAGTTGTGCTATAAACACTACTACAGTAACATAAATAACAACTCACATTGGTAATTTCAGGTTTTTTTCTCGGGCTTTGCGCAATTCTGCCATCTACAGTAAGAACAGGAAAAATGTAAGCCGTCCTGTCACAGCATGAAACATTTTTTTCCCTGTTCCTGGGTATTAAGTGTTATTTCATAATTGCTTATGGCTCAAAAGTATGGAAAATGGCTATTATTCCTCACTGCTTTTGTAACCAGGACATTGATATTTAGAAACGTACCTATTTCCAATGAGAAAAAGGAAAAATTGTTCTCTTTTTGTTCACATGAAGTCAGAAGAAAACAACAGATGAATCCAAATTAACCTGTATTTATACACTGGCTTTGATCTTTGCCTCAGACTGCTTAGGGGAGAAATCTTGAAGGTCCTTATCTACAGCTCTGACAAATTGTTTCATAAGGCCCAATTTGATGTTCAGTGGCGGCATCAGCACCTTCCGAGGGTCCACCAGCCAGTAGCTCCCACTTAACATTGTTCCTCACCAGAGAGCTTGGCCCACTGTGGCCAATCCTGCCTGTGGTAGTGCGCCTTGGTTACCCTTCTATCCCAAAAGCAAAGATAGCAGGGGCACTTGCTAACACCACCTTGGAAATCCATCAGGTATGCCACCTTTTCGATGTTTTCAATGATTTCCCAGCTGTACTCAACAGTCCTCAAGGCATCCAACAAGGTCTTGAAGCTGTTGTAATGCTCTTTGAGGTGCACCGAGTGAACCAGGGGAAGAGACGGGTACTTGTTACCATTATGGAGCAGAACAGCTTTAAGGCTGGTGGACACTCGGAAGGTGCTGATGCCACCGCTGTGCATCAAATTGGGCCGTAAAAAAGAATTTGTCATAACTCTGGATAAGGAGTCGACAGCCTTCATGTACCTTCAAGACTTCTTCCCTAAGCTGTCTGAGGCAAAGATCAAAGCAAGTGTATAAATATATGTTAATTTCATATCTGGTTGTCTTCTGATTTGTGTGAACAAAAAGACACAACACACACATTTCTAAATATCACTGTCCTGGACACAAAAGCAAAGTTTGTGGGAAATAATGGCCATTTTCTTTCTTTTTGAGGCATAAGCAATTAGGAAACAACATGTGCTACCCATAAACAAAAATACGTGTTACACACTGTAATTCTCCTACAGAAAATAACAGCACAACATGCCTTGGGCTTGACAGAGATATATCTTTATTAGATTATGTACACTTTGTTAAAAATAACCGTATACATATGGAATATGTCCTTATCACTGAAACATTCTTCAATAACGCTGCAAAGCACTGAAAGTAGGCTGACTGCAGTGGGTGAAGTGTGGTGTGCAGAGCCGTACAGTGTAAGGGATGAGTTTGACGCAAACTCAAATAACTATCAGTGTCTCTCAGTCCCTTTTGTTTCCATGCTGTTTAATGAAGATCTTAGGTGCATTCCATCCCTCTGGAGCCTTCTTCAGTCCAGCTCGTTTCCAAATCCTCGTCAGATCCTCCTCAAATCGTTTCTGCACAGGACAAACATACACAATCAATATGTAAAGTAAATTCTCATTGAGTTAGTTTTGGAAAATTGTGTCATGATTGAATACATCAGGCACACTTGAAATGTGTTTTTCAAGTTTAGTCAAGACTTTGCGGCAGGTAAAATAAATAGCATGGTAAACTGTGTTGACTAACACAGCTAAATGCCACAATTAGTTTTCATTTTCTTATGAAATTATTACACATCATACTGATATTAATTTGCTAAAAACAAATCAACAGTCTTGTCAGTAAGACAGGATCCTAGTTTGTTCCTTTTTTATCTCCAAAGAGAGGAAGCTCTCACCTGCTTCTTTTTCCCCCTGCCCTCCAGCACTCTCCTCCTCAAAAATTTTGTCCGTTTTAGCAGCTTCTTGTATTTATGCCTGTTCATCTTCCGCCGGCGGATCTCCAGAACATTCTTGCAACTAAGGGGTGTTGCTGAACCCTCCCCATCCTCCAAAACAGGGACAGAGATGGGTGGCAGCACCTTCTCTTCCAGCAGCCCTGCGTCCTCATGCGGCTGAGCGGATTCCAGCAGGGGAGGAAGGGAGTAGCGCAGGGAGAGCCAGCTCTCCAGAGGACTTACTGACAGTTTACGTGGCACAAGAGCCTCGTCCAGCTCTGGCTCAAGTTGGACCCATCGAGGAGGAGATGTGTTGTCTGCCGCTGTTGAATAGTTTCTCAGTGTCTGTTTTAGTAAAGAGCAGTATGCAGGAAGAGCCGGATGTACACGTCCATTCAAAATTTCTCCATGGGCTTGAAGTGCACCTAGCCATTAAGGAAAACAAAATTATATCACCTTGAGTAACATTACTTACAATGGCATAATAGCTTAAAAAGATTACATTCAGATATTTGTTCATACTTACAAGATGCTCTACGTAATACACTGAGACGAGGGATAACCTTTGAAGTAAGCATTGTTAAAGATCATCCAAATACAGTCATCAGGAACGAGGTGACTGATCACTTGTCCTGTAGGCATCAGAAAAACACTGTTTGTTAGTCATAACTCCACTACAGAGCTAACAAGCTAACGATTAAACAATTAGTTAATTAACAGACCAGAAAATCTACATGATTAACAGTCTAACGATAAGTTAGAAAAACATTCTCTGGTTCCAGCTTCTCTCTGATTTATATGAAACTGACTGTATTTGGGTTTTGGATTGTTGGTCAGATAAAGCAAGCAACTTGCAGAGTTACTTCTTGGAGGTTGGCACGCACATATGTTACTACAAAACCACAATAATGAAAAATAGCTTAGTTACAGCCATGATAATGCCATGTCCAACCTGCAGATTAGGAAAGCCGACAGAAAAGCGACCGACGGGAAACTTGTGTCCTTCACTATATTAAAATTATAAAATGCACTATTACTAATATTCTAATGCAATATTTACACAATGGAACCAACATTATTGTTATTTTTTAACCGGTCCAGTTCCCAGGCATGAAGGAGTGTTTGAGTTGATGCTAATGCTAGCTAGCAACGTAGGTCCGCCTTGGACGTTAAAGTCACAAAAAAAATACAGTTAATAATATTTCTGCCACAACCTATCTGACAACTCGACTATAATTAATTCACTTATTTTACGAATATTGTTACGTTACCCAATATGTCTGTGACCGCCGGGATATTCGTTTTCAATGTGACTTCGGAAGACCAATTCCGGTCCGTGCGACACAACTTTCTGACGCTTCCTGTTTCTCAGAGCAGACATAGGTTCCGCCAGAGCTGCTTAGGCGTTTGAGGATCAATTTGGCTTTTAACAACTACACCGACGACGACGACAACAACAACAACAACAATAATAATAATAACAATAAGAAAAAGAAGTAGAAAAGAACATATATACAAACATACATACAAACCTTGATATATATTTTTACCTAGATATTTTAATTTATTGTACTATACTATTACTATACTGTTTTCCTTGACATATTTTTTTGAGAATTTACTATATACAATACTGTGTGGACCTATATTTAACATACAGTAGGTAACTGAATGCTTAAATGAGTCCATAGGAGGGCACTCGCAATCGTTGCAATGGTAGACAAAGGTGGATCAGAGTGACGTAAAAAGTACAGTATCTCCCTCTGAGATGTAGTGGAGTACAAGTACTCGTTAACTATTTCATGAAACAGACCAGCCATTTATTTACAGCTCAGTGATGAATTACAAATGGTGGGTAAATAATTGCAAGAAAACCCTTGAGAGAACAAACTGGGAATGCAACTCTGCATTTCATTTCAGCCATGCAGTATTTATCTTATATTAAACATTTGAAAATAGACACTGACTCCTGCAGACCAGAGGAAATAGGCTCCCTGACACAAAGAATTCTGCTTGTGGCAAGTGGTGGTCTTTATACTGGGATCACATAACGTGTATAAACAGATGAGTGAAAGCGGGTGTGGAGGTATGTTACATGTAAAATAGAACAACAAATAATTTGGAAATGCCAGCTATGACAAGACTTTACACTGATGCTGTGTAGCATAAATAACTGCAGCTGTAAATAGCAAAGCAATATGAAGATAAATAGGCCTATATCTCATCTTATCTTTGTAAGGGCAGAAAATTGTATTCTTCTTACATTTATTATCCATTTATGCAAGTACTTATAATAGTGCTATTTTTCCATTATTATTATTATGTCTTATACATTG
>JAPMOB010212869.1:16236-33714 GCA_029875015.1 Lepomis gibbosus | reverse complement strand
TTTAAAGGCTTGTACAGATTAATCAAAATGCTACTTATTGCCTTGTCATGTGTAACTACATATTGCTCGAAATAAATAAATAAATAAATACAATACAAATAAGAATGATGAATGAAAAGTGGGCAAAGCCAGAAGAAGATTGTGTTAAGCGACTCAAAAAAAAAAATCAATAAAAAAACTGTACACGCAGGTAAACATGCACACAGATCTGAAGGGGCAGCAAGTATTCAGATCTTTTACTTAAGTACTAATCCCACACTGTAAAAATACTGTGTTACAAGTAAAATCCTGCATTGAAAATGTCACTTAAATAAAAATATGTACGGTAAGTATAATCAGGAAAATATACTTATTAAAAATAAAATTACTCAATGCAGTAAAATGTCCCCTGTGACTGTTTTACTAAATATTATTCTATCATTATTTTTCTATGCTCATATTAATCTAAAAGCAGGATGAGGTGAGGCTCATTTTGTATCGGACTGCAACTAATTATTAATCTGGATTAATCTGCTATAATCGACTGATAAGAAAATAGTGATAAATGTTGTCACAAACGCAGCCCCCAGCGACACCTTCACAATGCTCTTTTTCAAACCTCAAAATGATTAAAAATAAATTAATCGTGACAATTAATTTTCTTTTAATTCATTAACTCATTAATTGAGTAACTGAGGAATGATTTCAGCTCTACTGTAGCAAACAATTGCAATGTTTGAGTTACATTCCAGCACTACATAGATCAGATTTTGTGCATTGCAAGCTGACAGAGTAAACAAGGTAAACATTACAACATACATTTACACAGTTCAACTAACTGGTCCAGTCTGTTAACTTTAACAGAATACATGACAATGTCCAACACAAAGTCCAATGTTTATAGGCTATATAAAAGTAGTACTTAAGATGGATTTATTCAGAAGTTAAACTCATAAAGAGATTCATTCTTTAAGGGTCAAACTGTTGTTGAGTGCTGGCTGTTTGCTCAGATATCAGAAACTGACCTGTATTTACTTTCTGTTATCAAGGAGGGCGTGTCTGCTCTCCATGACGCTCAGGTTTCACCGGTAGAAACAATGTGCAGCTACTTAAGAACCAGGAGAGAAAGACTGCTTCAAGATATTATGAAAGACTCCTAAACTGTCAAAGTAACAAATCTAAGAATAATGTGAAGATAAAGTCACTATTAACGCTAAATTTGTGCTATATTCTATAAGAATATTATAGGAATACAATGTTACAATAAAAGTGAAAATACTGGAGCACTAGAGATTATAAAATTAATTAGTCAATCAACAGAATCGATATCTATTAGGAATTTCATTATTAGAGATTGATCGATATAAAAAATAATCCTTATTTTCAGCCCTAAAAATACTATTAAATTACTTTAAATTCATCGGTGAAGGTCATAAAATACTGATTATTGAGCACCACAGTAATATTATAAGAATATTATGAAGCTTCATCACGGGAGAAGAGTTTGAGAGTTTGCCAGACCTTAAAAGACATTTTAAAAACTTTTGATCTAACGCAGTGTAAGCCTGTGAAAGCATTAAACTCTTCCTGTGAGGCATTTCATTTGTCAGCATATTCTTGAGTACATTTATTTATAAAACACTTTGGGATAAATATAGCTCAGTTTGCCATGTAGCAATGTTTGTGTAATAAGAGTGACAATCAGCTTTTTTTAGGGGGGTTAAATTTAAGGTGAATTTTGTTTTTTCACCTTATAATAATAATAATGCGTGTGATTCACAGTTTGCTCCTTCCTATACATATAGAAACCAGGACATTTATTTTACTTTACTTTTCCTTTAAGAGACCCTTTGTACTGGAAAATAGTGATAAGTTATCTGACAAATGTAAGAGTGAAGATAAACACTCAGTGGCCAGTTTATTAGGTACACCTAGTTAAAACGAATACGGTCTAACAGTCCTGCAATAAATCCTTCCATCGGCTGTTTTACAGACGCGTTGATTCAACTTTTGGAGGCTGTAGTTTGCCATATTTAGTTGTCTCTTCTTAATATAATTCAGGTGTGCAAAATATCCCAAAACCCTGTCAGTATATTTGGTCTTTAAAAACAGGAATTTTACAGTGATGCTGCAGGAGATAAGACAGCAGAAAGCGCAGTGAGATCTGCCTGAACAGGATTATCTTCTCGGTTGTCTTTTGTACCTAAAATAGAATCAGCAATGTTATTATTGTTCAGAGACAAACATCATCGAGTGCTCCTTATCTTCGGTCTCAGTGGTGGGTTTGAGGACAGTGGGACAGCGTGGAGTCAGTGCTGGGTCAGCAGCATGAATAGATATATCTATCTCCAATAGAGAGCGAGGGCTCGGCTGAAACATGATGATTCTCTGCAGTCTGAATGAATAATGGAGGACCTACAGCTGCAGGCCGGGAAACATGTGCAGGCTCTCGGCTACATTTAGCTCCAGTCTGCTTCAACAGCAGCAAGAGGCTCCAAGTTAGGTGTTTAATTATAATTACAGCTGGAATGATTAATTGATTACACTGCAACTATTTTGGTAATTGATTAATCCTTAAAGTCGTTTTATAAGCAAAGCCTCCGGGGTTCCACCTTCTTAAATGAGATTTAGTTTTCTTAGTCTTCTTTGATTATAAAATAAAAATATTTGGGTTTCAGACTCTGTCTGAAAACAAGCTGTTTAAATATGTCAACTTGAGCTCTGGTAAATTGTGATGTATTGGGATTTTATTTTTAGACTTCTTATGGATCGATTATTAGATTAGGCAATTTTAAAATATGGTTAGCTGCAGCTCTAATTACTTTAACATCAAGCTGACGTATTGATATTGTTTCTTTTATCCAGCCAACATGGACTTTTTGAATGTCTGGAAAAAATGTTCTCCTCGTCCATTCGAACCAGGGTGGTGAGGAGCTGATGGGATTTTCTTAATGCCTTTGCCCATGAGAAAGCACTGAAACTCCTCCCAAGTGAACTCACTGCCATTGTCACTTACCAGTTGCAAAGGCAAGCCCCTGCTTGCCTTTGCAACTGTAGGTGTTGCCGTTGCTTTCCTAACCATAAAGATATCGGGTCACTTTCAATGGGTGTCGACCACAATGAGAAACGTGATCCAAAAATGGCCACTCCCATGTGTGGACTGGTGCTGGCGCTGCATTTGCTGAAAACCTGGGCATGAACTGGCTTTTTTAAAGTCTTTTTTAAGATATTTTTTGTGCATTATGTGTATTTATTTGACAGAGCAGTGAGGAAAGAGGGAGAGAGATAGGGGGCGAGATGCAGCAAAGGGCCACAGGCTGGGTTTGAACCTTGGCAGCTGAAGTAAGGACTGAGCCTTGTTCATGGGGCGTGCGCTCTACCAACTGAGCTTAACGGGCCCAGAGGATTTTATTTTACCTACCCCAAGGTGTCCTTCATGCAAAGAGGTAAACACTCTTTTTTTATAAAAGGTTTTCATTCGGGCTTTTTGCCTTCAAAGTGATAGTACAGCCAGAAAGAGACAGGAAATGTGGCAGAAAGAGAGAGGGGGGCGACATGCAGAAAAGGGCCAGAGGTTGGGTTCAAACCTGGGCCGCTGCAACAAGGAGTGAGCCTCAGTACATGGGGCGCATGGTCTACCAACTGAGCAAAACAGTGCCCCAACAAACACTCTTGAGGACAACTTTGGGGGCACAACAACACGTGAGGTTGATCTCATCGGGTAGAATACTCCTGGAGCTGGAGGTCATAATGTGCTGGCTACCTTTGGCTTTTGCCAGAACCGGGTAATTTTTGTCTTGTTTTGCACCTCCACGCTGGTGAAAAGAAGCGGTTCCGTCTGCGACATGTTCGGCACTGCAGCAGGATCTATGGTTTTCTCAGAATGTGTCCATCAGCATTTTCAAGAAGCTTAGCAACGTTATATTTACTGGAATATGTGTTTACTCCTTGTAATAGAGCCCATTGTTGTAAGCGTGTGGCTGCAATGGCCGAAATACCTTTTTGGGAGCTGAAGATGGATACTACGGGCTGGTGATCAGTAATGCAGCAAAATGCCTTCCATAGAGGTGCTGATTAAACTTTTTCACACCCCATAGCAAGCTCAGAGCTGCTCTGTCAATTTGCGCATAATTTCGTTCAGCACGTTAAGAGACAGAGATGCAAAAGCAGTGGGTCACTTTAAGCCATAAATCATTTAAATAACAGCACCAATACCATATGGTGATGCAACATAAGCTAGGCGCAGAGGGAGGCAGGGTTAATCGGAAGTTATTAGCTGCTTTGCTGCTGTGAATGCCTGTGCACAGACCGTGGTCCACCTCCACTTGCTGTCCTGCTTCATTCAGTGGTTACAGCACAGTTGAAAGATTTGGCAGAAACTTGTGGTAGTAATCGAAAAGGCCCCGGAGTGAGCACAGCTGGCTCACATTTTGTGGCTGTGGAGCATTCAGGGCGGCATTGATCTTCTCCTGAGTCTTGTGGAGTCCATGTCTGTTGATTGTGTCCACACAGTACTCAGAGTCTTTGAAGAACTCACATTTGCTCCTGTTAGCTCTCATTCCTCGAGTCGCGTTAGGACCAGCATCTAGGTTTGCCAAATGAGTCACATTATCCGGGCTAGTCACAATAACCACATCCACTGAGTGTCTGGTGTCCCTTTTAACACTTGGTCCAAGGACAGTTGCCACATCGCTGGGGCACTGGTGATGCCAAACACTAGCCTACTGTATTGATAGAGGCCCTTGCTTGTTTATGGTCAGGTATTTCCTTGGAAATATTTCCTTGGAAATACCTGACCATAAACAAGCAAGGTCAATTTGAGCATGGGCTAAAGATGCATAAATTTCATCTATATGTCGGAGTGGATATAGGTCTGCATATTACAGAATTCCCTTTCACCTTGAAATCTCCACAGATGCACACTTTGTATTTTGGTCAACAGGTACTATTGCCATTGACCAATCAGACTAGTCCACCTTGCATAAAATCCCTTGGTCCACTAGGTGTTGCATGTTTATCCAGTCTCTGTATCAGCTTACCATCAGTACACTGACTATTCTGTTTGAGTTGATTTGCTATACTATCTTACATGTTTGCATATTTGGTTCTCATATTTCAGTTTTACCTGCAGTTTTCCCACTGGAGTGATCCTCTCACCTGTTTTCAGTCTCACAGCTGTGTGTTTCAGTTTTGGGGGAAATTCCTTGTAATCTTTGAAGGATATGATGGATTGTGCTGATCCAGTGTCCAGTTCCGTTTTTAAAGACACGCCAAATGACTTCACTGTCATCACCTTCAGAATAACTTCAGACGGGACGTATTCTCTTCATTTGAGTCATAATTGTTTGTCTTTATTGGTTCATTTTAGTTTTTTTCCATCTCTCCGTTCTACTTTCTTTCCCCGTCTATAACTGCGCCTTGATTTACACATTTTCTGTATGTTTTCTTTTATTGCACTGTCTGCAGTCTTTATCTTCAAACCAGCAATCTGCAGGATCATGTGACTTTTTACAGCATCCGAAGCAAGACTGTGTTTTGTCATCCCGCTGTAATATGTGTAACTTGCGCACTGAGCAGGCTGCAGTGTTTTTGCCTTGTAACTTGTCTTCATCTTTTGCAGCAGTTTACACCAACGTGGTGATCTCCAATACGCGAGTCAGTGTTAGTCTGACTTCTGTCAGAAACAGTTTCTGAATGCCCTTGTTGTGTAAGCCCATACACAAGCCCGTCACCTGTCTCATGGCCCCTCCTCCCTAATCTGATAATGCTCTGCCATATACTCTGATAAGGAGCGCTGGAAAGTTTCACTTTTACTAACGTTATAGGATTGAAGTGACTCTTTAAAGTCTCTGTGATCTCATCAAAAGTTTTGGCAACCGGTTTGGTGGGTACAATGAAACTGCGGAGCAAGTTGTAGGTTTTACCACCTATAACACTGTGCAGCAATCCTCCACCAATCCTTTACCGTGTTTTAATCAAAACTGTGTGTCTCACACTTCTAGACTTCCACTTCGTAACATCCCTTCTTTAACGTTGTTCTTGTCCCCTCCTCTTGCTGGCTTGTTAATCAATGCAGCTGGTTAATCCATGCTGGGTGGGCAGACAAAAGTTCACAAAAACCACGATGTACGCCACATCTTGTCCGTCTGTTGCACGGTAGAGATGCTTATAGCCACGCCACCAATTCTGGTATGTTTCTTCACTGACCTTAGATGAGTTGAACCACGAGATACAGTTTAAACGTCTTTAATATGATAATTCGATCACACAGGTGTCCCTCTTTAGCCGTATCACTTCCCTTACTGACAGTCATACTGACTATTGTGTTAATTAACAAAAAGAGTAGTGCCAGTTGCCTTTTCACTTTAAACTGTGGAGAGAATGTGTTCTTTTTCCAAACACATAACACTGTTTGTTACATGGGTCCCTGGCAACTGATGTTACTGCATCACATGTGCTTCTATGTTTGAGTCTGCACATCAAATGTTTGTTGAATGTCATCATGTGTTATCTTTACTCTCTGCTTTCTGTGAAAATATGGGAGTAGGTTTCTCTATGTGTCAGACTGAAATGGCTACTGGCGTAACAGGTTGCTTGACTTATTGTTTTTAAAGGGCTGGTCTGCGCGCCTCAGGTGTATGAAAACAACACAATTCGTTTGAGAGGATGTGGTATTTAGACGAGGCCCTAAGAGGGGGAATAAAATGCTTGTCTGGTTATAAAAAAGCTTTTGGCTAATATAATGGGTTTAAAATGTGTGTGTTGTACTGTGCTGCAACTAGACATATTTTAATAAAAGGAGGTTAAAATTCAACCCAACTGGTCGAGGCAGTTGGACGCTCACCCTGAGTCATGGTTCAGCTCAAAGTTTCTGCCTTTAAAAAAAAAAAGGGAGTCCAGTCTAGACCTGCTCTGTATTAACAGTGCAATGAGCTAACTTTTGAACTGCTGCTATATAAATAAAACATTTCAATTAAATAAGTTAATCAATGAAAAACATGCCAAACACGCTGAAAATTGGAACCAGCGTTTTATTTTGTCATTTTTGTTTAAAAAAAAACTTAAAATTTATCTATTTATTATCTGTTGCTTGAATGATCCATGTTATGATTCCAACTTTAACTATAATGAAGAGAAAATTGCACTGGAGAGATCCTTCAGGGGGGGAAAAGTCCCATCAGGTCAAATGAAATAATTTCTCCCTCAATATTTTGGTAATCAGATTACATGTAGCATAGGGGTGACGTCAACATGTCAGCAGAGAGGTCAAAGCTCGGTCAGCTGTCAAGATTTTATTTCTGGGATGACTTCTCCAAGGCCTACAAAGAATCTTATTTCCCTTTAACTGTCTGTCTTCTGAAACCTGCCCCTTGAAGAATTTTGACACATCCAAAGTTACAGCAGATTAAAGATTCTGCTTCAGCACCAAATGATCAGATGACACTTGCCTCACTAATGGAGAAAGAAGCTGTGCGGTAGCAAACAGTAAGAGCAGAGGACGTGGTCTGGACACTCACTTGTGTTTGGCGAACTCGTCCTGCAGCAGAGCCACGTAGTTCGCCGGGATCAGTCCGGACCCCTGAGACCCGGTCAGCTTCTGGGCCAGCACGTACTCCCCCCGCTTCTCGATCACCGACAACTTGTCCCCCTCCTTCACCGTCAGCTCGTCGTCACTGCGGGCCTGGAAGTCGAAGAGCGCCGCGTAAAGCTGCACCGGCCGCTTCTTGGGCGACGGGGCGCGGATTTCGCCGGACACGGTTGGGATCTCCATCGCCGCCGGGTTGGCGATGACATGGTTGTTGTCGGAGACATATGGATAGCGGGGATCGGGCCAAATGTAGTTCCAGAGGGGACTTAAACACGGCAAGCAGCAGCGACAGCAACTCTCCATCCCGGGACATGAACGAGCGTGGCGGCGGGGTTATTCCAGGTTTTACCGTAACACCGATCAATAAGACGCGCTTCAGGCTGAAAACGGCCGTTCACAGCCTACAGTCACCGGCCGTTCAGTCCTCCGGTTTCCCTCTGTTCCTCTGGCTGGACACATAATGCACCGCCAGCAAGAGTTGGGTAGATTATCCGGAGGAACCGGTTTTTTTCTCTCGTTGAGATCGTGGATTTGAGCTATACGCCTGCAGTGCGCACGGAGGCTGCGGGAATGCGGAAACGGGAATGGAGGGCTTCCAAGTCGGATCGGTTCCCTTCGAGGACTCCGCAGCGCGTCCCAAGATGAGCCGAGAATGCGAGCATGTCTCCCGGGAAAAACGTTAATCCATTGTGGTCGGCTGGGAACGGCAGAATAGTCGCAGCAGTTGATGCTCAGGTGTTAATCCACTAAGGGAAAGAGAAACGTGAAGGTGAGGCAGCAGCACGGCGCGTAAAGTTGTTTGGGTTTGGCGCTCCGCACACCTCCTGCAGCTCACACACCTGCGTGGCGAAGGGGAGGAGGATGCTGATGGGCGTGTGTGTGAAGAGAGCGCGCGAGAGAGGGAGAGAATAAATAATGAGAGAGAGAGAGAGAGAGAGAGTGCGTGCATGTGTATTTTTGGCTCCGGGACAGTTTCCGCTGTCAAACTAAATTTCCCTGAAGGTCATTTTGGTTGAGTGAACGATGAGTGTGTTTGCTAAACAGCCGTTTCCACCAGCCAACCTGTATGTCGAGTTCTACTCAGCTGTTATGTTTCTCTATTACATCATGAAAACATTCCCTTTTTTAAAATCTCTTCATGGGAGAAAAATGTCTCTGGCTTCACCAACGTCACATGTGGTTTGTAAATTACTGGTTTTTTCTGTTGTGGAGGGGGAAATTATTAATCAATAAGTCAATTTGTGATTAGGAGAAAATTTCCAAACGTTACTGTGTTTTATCTGATTGTAAATTCAACATAGTTTAGCTTTGGACTGCTGATCTGACAAAACAAACAATTTGAAAACAACATTTTGGGCTCTGGGAACCTATAACAGGCATAAAAACACTTGTTTTGGCATCTCTATTGCCTGACTGATTAATAAAATCACATCAATAACCTATGACACCAGAAAGTCTGAGGTGCTGTAGAGTCTCTATTTTAATCTCATCTTCCTCTGGGTTTTTATTTATAGACTGTGAAGTCTAATGACTGCAGCCTTTGTAGCGTTCCGCCCTTTGAGCCTTTATTCCTGCATCAGTTCTGCATCATTACTGCAGAAAAAACACGCAGGATACAAATAAATTACAGCACTTCACCGCAAAGTCAGCCTTGAGATGAATAGCCTACCACATATTACTGATGATGCTCCAGTGACGGTTTTCAACTTAAAGCTGTTGTTGTGAAAGAAAAGGAAAAAAACACATCACAAGTCTTTAAATCATGAATGTTTTCTGCAGCAAGAATGATCATCAGCATCAACAATCACCTGACTTGGATGGATTTCAGGTGATGATGCGGATTCAAATGATTTATTTAACATGAATATACATTACACTCAGTGGAAGGAGTATTCTGATGCTTTACTTAAGTAAAAGTATTAATAAAACCTCACTTAATAATCAAAGTATACTTTCGTCAACATGTATTACATTATGGAAAGTACTCATTATGCAGTAAAACTGTCCCAGTCAGAGTTTTACTATTACTACTCCTGCATTTACGTGTATGTTGCATTTTACTGCTGTAGATGTTGAAGGTTGAGCTCAGTTTAACTCCTTTATATCCTGTTTGAAATGGTAGCAATGCATCATATTCTATATGAACATTTGTTTATGGTGTTGCTGTCCTATGTGAGTGGACACTCAAACACTGACCCAAACCAACCGCAGAAAAAACACCTTTAAAACATCTAAAGTCAGACAATAAATCAAGAGTATAAAGCTCTAAGTGAAAACACAAGAGCCCAGGCTAAAAGGCAGCAGAACCAGCAATCTCAATTTCTGAAGCCTCCATTTTCTGATGCTGGCACAGGAGCTCTTAAGAGCCTCATTCCCCGACCAGGTGCACCTCATTTAGCAATCACACACAGGGGCAGAACTAGAAAGGGCTGAAGAGGAAAAGGGACAAACAGCACAGGGCAACAATGCAGCCATTACACATGCTGTAAATCAACAGTCTGCAGGTGATTCTGATGAGTTCTTATCAGTGGGTGGACTTTGGTTTGGTTGGACACACCTGCTGGAAATAATGTTATTTCCTATGAACTGAGCCCATGATTTACATGCTGCCTGCAGAGAATAGTTTACCAAGCATCAAATGTGATGTTAACTCTGGTGTAGTTTTCTGTTAAAATCCCATGAAGGGACCAAAACCAACACTGAATGTTTCTCTTAACAAGTACTGTGTGTGTGAATCACAGTCTGATATATCTGTTTCCTCTCAGCCATAAAGCTCCATAGTTGTCCAAAACTATTTAAAACACATCAGTCAGCCTCACTGTTGCACTGGGTGACATGTTGCTTCATCACCATGAACACACACACACTGTAGTTTATTCTGATGGGATCCCACACACACTGTAGCTTCTGCCCCAGATACATACTAGAGGAGCAAATGTGAATTAATCCGCAGCTGAAAATAGTTTTCCTCCAGTCTGAGTAACGAAAAACGAGCTGTTTTAGGAAATTAGTCTTTTTCTTTAAAGTGAGAACGGAGAAGTAAAACATTGTTAGTTTTGATCTTTTTCTGGGTTGATAACACACTGTATATACCAGGCAGGCCCAGTTGGCTTCTACTATCTAAGGTAGCTTGATCACATACCGAGAGCCACAGCTGTCCTTGTGATAAGAGCATGAACGTTTTAAGACTAAAACGGGTTCAAATCCAACATGAAGGCTTTTCAGTTTGAGCTCTAATCTTAATCTTTCACGTGGAACATTAGCTTTAAGTTTGTGGAAGGCTGCTACACATTGAGCTTCAGTATAGTTACATCAGACAAGTCTAATGAACAAAGTCTCGGTTTCAGTTCACAAAGTTAAAAGGCAAAAGAACAAAATACTCCTGAAAAAGAGGGAAGAATAAAAACGAGAAAGCTTTTAACTCTTGACACTAAAACCCAGCTTGACAGTGAAGGAAGTATTATGTACTTTAGGTAAAAGTAATAATTCAATGTACAAATACTCCATAGAAAGTTAAGACCTGCATTTAAAATCATTAAGTATACAGCATTATCAGAAAATTGTACTTAAAGTATAGAAAGTAACGCTCACTGTCAGAGTTTCACTATCGTATCTGATGTTTCTGGATTAATATTCCTGCTGCACTTATGTGTGCGTTGCATTTTATCTCCTTTATATCCTGCTGGGTAATTTTAATCTACAGCAATGCATCATGGTCTATATAATCATTATATGTTCTGCAGGAAAATACTTCCTGTGACTGATATATACACGTTTAATTTAAATGAAAACATGTGAGAAGTTTAAAAGGAAAATGTCTCGTTGTTGGTGAAAATCATACGCACTGCTGTTTTGTAAAAGATCACGAGAAAGATATTTTTATTTCCCTCTGAAATGTAGTAGAGTAGAAACAGTAAAAGTAGAAGTAGTGACAGTGAGTGAAAATAAGAGAAAAACATTTCTCTGTCTGATAGATAGCACACAGTTTTATTAGTATATTTAGCTTTGTGACGTACATCTTGGGAGAAAACAAAAAAAACAAAACTAAATGGTCACAATTTTTTTTAAAGTCCAGAAACATTTCAGTTTTAGCAGTGACATCACACAAAAGAAAGCTCAGTTTTTCGATCATTGGTTTCTTTGTCATAGACCAGAGTGATATGTTCTCGTTGTTAGGCTAAACAAACACGCCCTTACCGCTCCAACGTGGTCAACAAACAAAAAAGAAAAATAACCCTAGATTTCTTATTTTTTTTCCTCAATCGTTTACGTTGCTTCACATATATTATCAACACTTTTCTAAAGAATCAAAATATTTAGCCACAGGTACTGGAAAAAAGGTATCCACTGTTATATATAATAATAAACACAATAAATATAAAAGAATTTTTGATATAATTTATATGGTATCAAAGAGGGAGGGAAATGGGCCTTCAGTTAGACGTGTTTTTACAAAAGTGATGTCCTTTTTTTTTCTTCCTGAGGTTGAGTTTTGTCATCTGCAGTTTAAAGTTTTGCTAAATATACTAATAGACTAAGAGACCCGACACACAGGGTCTGTAATGGCTTTTCATTCACTGAGGAATCATCTCCACCGGATCCTGGTCACACCAGTGGAGGGGTCATTGTGGCCCCACTGTGATTCTGTGTGCTGTGGAGTTAGCCGAGAGGTCAAAGGTCAGCCCCCCACTAGAGGCAAACAAACACACAGCTTGACCCCCTCCCCCCCACCCACCCCCAAAACAATCGGTTTCGTCCGGGGACGCCTCACTTTTCAATTTCAGTCACGTGACATTTCTTCACCATGCACAAAAATAAAATGTTTTCCCCACAGTGAACTGCTAATCACAAACTAGCTGTTAGCATTCCTCAATGCAACGTACGTGCACCTTAGCACATCAAAGGCGAATGCTAACTGAATGCTAACAAGGCATTTTTAAAAAGGATGCAGTGCTAAAAAAAAAAATAATAATCTAAGCGGGTGTGTGGTGAAGAAAAGTGACAAACTGAAATTGTCAGCACGCCCCCTCGTGTGATAGGCTTGTGTGTGAAAATGGTGATAATTGTATTTAGATGCAGTCCCATTTCCCTTCAGTGTGTAAGGAAGGAATCAGATTAACTCACAACAGGGATGAGAGGGGGGGAAAAAAGAAGGATAGAGAGATGAGAGGAAACAGAAAACGAAACAATAAAAACAAAAACAGAAAGAATCGCAAAAAATCTGTACATGTAAACATCACACTTCCACTGAGTCAAATCATGAGGAGAATACAGGTTTCACATTGGTATTACTGTAGGTACAAAGCCCCGGCGGAGGAAATCAAGACAATCAAAGGGCCCGGTACAAAGTCAGGTGAAGACAGAAAGAGAAGAGAAAAATCTAAAGCACCACCGAAAAGGAACAGAAATTTAAAAAAAACAGCAAAACAACACGGCTCAGGAAGCCATTTTTTCTCTCTGTCAGTAGCTTTACACCGTGCCCTGATAGAAAAATAAAAAAGGTCCGTTAATTTTTCTCATTTAATTCTTTTTTAAATATGTGTGTGTTGAGCTATACATCCAGACCAGACTGGTGCAAGAAGTGTGTGATCAATCGCAGGGACCCGACCGGCATCACAGCTCATCTGATGGTTTCAGGTTTGAATCTAAAAGCTTCACTGAGGCAGTTTCTGAAGCCTCTGAATGGCTTTAAAGACTCCGTCTGCCAGCGTAAGAATAATTCCTGTACTCTCAGTCAGTGCTGCAGCCAACGCACACCTATCCTGTTATATCCGCAGAGATTCAAGGGGTCTTAATATGCTTATTTGCTTTCTTGCGTTTAGGTCTTTTTGAATGTAATTACAGCCAGCAGCTTAGCTTAGCTTAGCATAAAGACTGGAAACGGGGAAACAGCTGCTTTGTCCGATAGTAACAAAATCTAACATCACATCTAAAGCTCACAGAAATGTGTTAATATAAGAGCTGTAGAGGTGCTGGTAGGCAGATTTTGTTCCAGGCAAGCTTTTTCCCAGGTTTCCAGTCTTTATGCTAAGCTAAGCTAACTGGTTCCACATTTATAAGAGACATGAGAGTGGGATCAATGTTCTGATTTAACTCACAGCAAGGAAACGAATCAGAGTATTTCTCAAAATGTTGACATGACAGACATCCTAAAATGCTCACAAATTATACATTGTTTTTTTTCAAGGTCTAATTTTAATCTCAGTCAACATCTATAAATTTGCAAGTTTAATTAAATTTTCAATCTAATTTTCGTCAAAATTATATTACAGGAAATGTAAATAATGGCATCATGTAAGGCAAATCAATTTAAGAAAATAAAACTAAACACTTAAATAAATAAAGATAATGGGGATACATTATATATTTTGCCCTGAACGAAGATATTCTCTCTTAAACAGATTTTCCTTGGCAGCCTTCAAATATCTAACAAAATAAACGCCTTTGTGGTCAAAGATCCACAGAAAGTGTTTGATTTCGGAGGTAATTTTGAGTATAAATAACTTGATTTCAAGGCTCTCCACTTGGGAAATCTATTTCCCACTGATTTACAGAAGCTATATATCACAGCGGATAAGGTAGTCAGACCTTGTTTTTCTTTTTACAACTTACTATAGCACTAAATTATAATAAGAAATGTTTTATTTGCTCTGTTCCTCTGTAAACTCTACGAGGTCAGCTGTGATCTTTCCTCAGAGCTCTCCCTCAAGCCTCAAAAGACTTTTTTATTTTTATTTTTTTACATTAGATCAAAGCTGGATGAAAATGTTGCCACCATGTCTGTGTCTATGGTCTGTAAACATAACCTTTAAAAAGAGAAGAGGACCCACGTCTCATGTACAAACCATAAGGGATAACACTCACCGAGGAGTGCAGTTACTGGACGGTAAAGGTCAACACATAGTTTGAATTCGTCTTATCTTATCACAAGCCTGTTTGATTTTGAAGCTGTTAATGAAATGCTAAAAGTTTCTGGTGACGCCGGTCAGGATCCCGCTGTTCGTTGACATCCATGTTGGGAATGTGCAGTATAGGCATACAGAGTGTGAAGCTGTTTGAATATTGTACAAAATATCTTTTCCCAAAAAAGACCCACTTTACTTTCACTACAAAATATATCTATAAAATAATATTAAGAAAAAATCCGAACATTAATAATAATAATAATAATAATGTAATACTAAAAAATAGAAATGAGACAAACGTGTCGGCCGCTTGCTCAGCCAGTGGAGACGTTTTGGAGTACGAGCGCTCTGATTACACTCTCCCAGTCTGTCCCACTGTATCCAACAGACAGAAGGAATGGAAATCAAACAGTGAGCAAATTACACCTTGCTAAAGATTGTCATTTGCCTTTTTTATACAGCTGTTGTTTTTTTTTGTGGTGCTGTTCTGCAGCTGTCTGACTTTGACGTAAACTGACCTGGGCTCAGAAACACTTGCAGAGAACCTTAAGACTGTCTGTTCTGAGGTTGACAGAGAACTTTAACACTTAGGAACCAATGAGATCTGGTTCAGTCGTGTTTGGTAAGATGACTCATTCCAGGAAAGAAATCCCAGATGTTGTTTCAAAGAAGCGGTTTGTCTTGGAGGAGTTTTTAAGCTGACAGAAAACTCATGAGGAGGAGGAAGGAAGAGGGGGATGGACTGCAAGCAAGAGGCCTCTTCACTGTTTACACAGCATCCTAATATTCAAGCCAGGGGAAGCAAGTGAATAAAACTACTCTTTTTCCACTGATCGGACCTCTTTAGTGGAGCAAGTTTGAGGAAATATCCCAGCTTTTAGAATAATCTTAGGCTCCACAGTTCATGAATAATAAAGTCTCTCGACTTCACGGGCTAAGCTGTGTTAAATGTTGCTGTTGCATTATTATAAATCTCCAACTGTGGCACTATTCTTTTTATTTTGATCCTTCATGTGCAGATAAGAAACCCTGACAGCAGGAATACTTACTTACTGTAACTTAAAAACTGTATGGTTGCTTTGGAGGGTCGACTGAGTAAGTCTGGGGCAAGAAATGTGTCCCAAAGGTGCCGAACGTCCCCGACAATGAAAACCAGGCGCACTCAACCAAAACACTGGCAGCATCTGAGAGCACAGTGAGGATGAAACAGGAGGGCAGAAGGACGGGATGCTGGTGTCATCAACAGAGTCTCATGTTGGTATGGAGCCAATTAATACACTCTAAGAACAAGACGTTTAATCTGCCCTCCAGTATTTAATAGACATATTAATAAGGACACTAAAATAAATTCGAGGGAAAATTGATTGTACGTCAGTGAATCCCACAAGATGCACTGACTCAAAGCGCTGATAAATCAAATATTTTAAGCTTTTAGTATATAAACTAAATTTAATTGTAGTGAAAACACCACAAGCACACAGGGTTGTCCCCCAACATGTTTCACTCTTATAATGTCATCCTCCCTTCCTTCTCTCCTCCTTTTCTTCTAGTTCGGTAACCTTTTTTTTTGTTGCATATTTCTCTCATGCCATTCAGCGATCAGTACACATTAAACAGAGCTTCCTGTTTCGTGAAAAAGAACAAAAACAACAACAAAAAAGTTTGCTATTCTACATCTGATCTACCATAAATTAAATAATTTACATTTTCAACATTTCAAACTAATTGGAACATGAATGCCGTGGTTCTGACATTGCACATAAATGCAAATCGGTGAATGTTTGGATGGAGGTTTTGTATGAATGGATATGAGGTGGGAATGGCATCCACACCGCTTGAAGGAATGGCTTTCACGTGTCCTTCTGCTCTGTAACCCGATAGCACTTGTCATCCAGTGAGTATGATACAGATTTCACCCTCTGGCCGTCATGTTTGCAGCCAGTCACCGACACAAACCGTCTAAAGATGCCATGATTATCAACTGCATTGCAAAAAACACCCTACCACGTCCCTTCCTCCGCTCTCGTCTAACATCAGCAGTGCAAGTTGGGGGTGGGGGGGTCCCCTTCACGGGAAACATGCACACACAGAGCACCTCCAAATCACGGAGGACTGTTGCTTCACTCAGTGTGCAAAAAGTTACCAAGTCTCTCTGTGACAAAACAGTTGAACTGAATTGAAAAAGCGCAGTATGCAGAGCAATGCCTTGGGAGGAAATAATAAGTCACAATGTCTTTTTGTTAATTTTCCAACCTCTTCTGCACTACGGTGAAATAGATAATCCAGGAATAATGTGCTTTAAAAAATGCTGATTTAACAAACTCATCCCAGCAATAAACAACTCCAAGACTTTTTTAAGCAACTGTAACATGAGACAAAACTAAGTGGTCATGATATAAGTGGTGATAAAAAAGTACCAGTGTCGCAACAACAACAAATAAATAGTTTGACACTTTGAGAAATATACTTATTTTCTTGCACAGAGTTTGATGAGAAGGTCAATCTCTCTTTCATGTCTGTACAGTAAAGATAATGCTGGAGCCGGGTAACTTATCTTAGCATAAAGCAGTAACTTCCTGGAGTCCTCAGTGATTTTTGGAGGGAGGGCCAGGCTGACTGTTTCCTTCTGTTTCCAGTCTTTATGCTACTTTAACCAGCTTCTAGCTCCAGCTTTATATTGAACATACAGAAAGCCAATAAGTTTATTTCTACAAAATGTCTTTAACAAAGAGGCTGTGGCTAGACTCTGGATAACACGACAGGTACATCAGAGGTATCCGGTCAAGTATATATTTGCTGTGCATGACAACAAAAACCACCGTCATATGGTGTAATTTAAGAATCCAAGATGAAGGTTGGTTTTTCTTTTAAAATAGGTTTTCCTTTAGTGCCATCTCTTTTCTTTCCATCCTCTCTGTTCTACACTGGACTGTTTTAGCCCCTCTGAGTGGTGTAAGTGTGTACTTGTTGGCCTGATATAGGGATACTGTGGTGAAGGTGCAAGAC
>JAPMOB010212869.1:0-16201 GCA_029875015.1 Lepomis gibbosus | reverse complement strand
CCCCTGCGCCCTCCAAAGGACGAAAAAATGGGAAGAAATGAAAAGAAACCAGGTTAAAAGCATTCACAGTTAGAAAGTCACAAAACACAACATGAATCAAGCCCTATGAAGCAAAAACAAAGAAACCAACCAACCAGCCAGAGAGAGAAGAGACTCATGAGCGGATGAAGGTACGAGTGTTTGCACTAAGTTCTCTTGTGGGTCTCTTGTGTTGTTTTTGCTTTGTTGTGGCCGAGTTGCAGTCGAGGTCGCCGGTTGGTCGGTCAGGTTTTCACGGGGCACAGCGGCTAGCGAACGCCCCGTCTTTGTTGAGGTTTCAGGTCTATGGCAGAAGGTCCGGTTTTTATATAGCAGCAGCAACATGAATGTTCATCATTATAATTATAGTAATAATAATAACAACAACAATAATAACAATAATAATGGCCATATCAGAGTTTAACAGACAAACACAGTAAGACAGAGCAGTCCCCCTCTTCCTCTGAAACCTGGACCGGACCAGGGAGGGGAGGAGAAAGAGGAGGATATTTAGGTCCACGAAGAAGAGGTGGAGAGTAGGTCCAATGGAGAGACGAAGAAGTAGAAGAAGAAGAGAGGGACGGAGGGAGGGAAGGAGGGGAGGGTTGTTAAACAAAACGATGCTGAGGTTTCGTTGGCGTTTGTAAAAAGTCGAAGCGGGAGGTAAAATTGCCACCAGTGATCAATATTTAACCCCGTTTTCCTTTTAAGAAAACCCCTCCCCTCTGCGCGCACACACACACACACAAAAACACACACACACACACACACACACTGACCCGCTCTCCCCTTTCAGGAGAAAGTCTCAGGTCAACTTCAAACTTCAAAACTGATTCTTCTCAAGTTTTCAAGATGAACTGATTATATACAGCAGCACACACATGAACCTGCACACAGAAAAGTTTTCAGAGTTTAAAAAGTTTACATCATCAGCTCTTGAAATGCTTCTTCGTTTCGACATTACAGGTCTTTTGCGCAATATAGTTTTGATTTTTCCCCTCTCCAAAATAAACCTTTGAAGACATCAGGTGGTGAAACAGAAGTAAACTGGCTTCTGGTAGGAATGTTACCATTCGCTTGCGTGTGTTTGTATATGTGTGTGTCTGTGAACTGAAAATGGAATTGGCAGGTCTGATCTGAGGTATTTCCTGGTGGTCAACATGGCGTCTTGGATGCATAAGTAGCAAGTTGCTCCCTGGGTAAAAGGGGTGAGGAGGATGAGGGGGGAGGGGGGGGGTGTCAGGGTGAGGTTTCAGGCTAGGGAAAAGTGCTATAGGACACAGAGAGCTTATATACAAGCGAGCACAAAAAAAGTTTCTCTTTTCTATTTTTTTTTTTTAAACCAAACTTTTCTGTTTTTCTTTTCCAGTTTCCATCCTTTTGCCCCTCTGGACTCAAAGTCTTTCCTGTAGTTAGTGCCATCTTTTAGGATAATTCAAACCGCTTTATCAGTCACTTGGGAGGAATTAAAAAAAACAAAAAACAAAACCCAGAACAACGCACTGGACTCCCAAAAAAGGAGCAAATTAAATCTTAAAATCAAATCAAAAGCACTCATCATTTAACAGTTTCAGTAGTACTTATTCAGGGAGTCAACATTTATTTTTTTTAAACTGTTATGATCATAACACGGCGTTGGCCAATCAAAACTCCCCATGTTCAAAAACTTCACCTTCACAAGTCATTTTTTTGTGAAACCACAAGCAGCAGACTCAACAACGTCTTCTTCACTCTTCTTCCAGGCTACTCTGCTCCCCTTTCCTCCTCCTCCTCCTCTCTTCCTCTCCTCCACACTCCTTCGCTCAGAGTGCAGTGCTGATTGTGAGGTGCTTCCAGAGAGGGGAGGAAGAGATTCCTCCAGAGTCCAAATAATTACCTCCTTTTTTCCCCTCCTCAGGCAGAATCGATGGATTGAGGTTGTGGGGGTTGTTTTGGGGAGATGGCGGGGTGGGATTGGTATCCCTCGCCCGCTGTCCTAGTTTCCCACTTTTTCTCCAAAAATAAAAAGTGGCCACAGTTTCCGAGGAGAAGGCAGATGAGGAGAAACCAACAAACCCCAATTTAAGGAGGGAAGACCAAAAACAAGAGGTCTGGTGTTCAGATAAGGAGAGACAGGTGACGCGGACGGACAAACAAAAACAAACATAATAGGAAATGTGTGTGCGCGTGTTCTTCCCCAAAATCAGTTCTGCTGCAGGATGAGGTTCTCCAACTCGTCTGCCGAGCGAAGCAGGAAGGCGGCCGACTCCCGGTAGCCGGCTATCAGCTGACGCACGGCCGTGATCTCCGGTTGGCTGAGCTGGGTCGACGCCCCGCCCCCTCCTGCACCCCCGCTGCCCCGCCCACCCAGGCTGTTGTTGGTGGAGGCAGAAGAGGAGGAGTTACTGATGTTGGCAGAGGAGAGAGATTTCATGCTGAGGTCTGTGGGGCCTGAAGATGGGTGGAGAAGAGGGAGAAACAGTGAGGGGGGGGGGGGGTATGGATGAAGGATTGATGAAACAATGGAGGGAGAGAAGGAGGGATAAGGTGGAGATTGATAAAAAGAACAGACGCTCCAGGTGAGAAAGGATACATAAAAAAGTTAATGAAGAGGAGAGGTGTAATAAGGAGAGGAGAGTGAGAGAGAAAGATCAGTCAGATAAAATTTTTTTCCTAATGTAGCGATTGTTGAGAGTGAAAGACAACATTACTAAACTAAACTGAGTTCACTTCTGCTTAAAACAACTATGGCTGACGAGTTTAACGAAGATCTAGTAAAGCATGTTTGTATGCATATTTATGAAAGAGTGATTCAGACAGGAATGCAAATGAATATGTACACTATATGGCCAAAAGTATGTGGACACCCCTTTTCCACATTCTTTTGGTTGGGCCTGTTGCTGTCTTCGTTCAGCGAAGTCTTTTTGCTACAGACAACTGTTCTTAAAAGAGTTTGTGTTTGACCTTTTCTTGTTTTAATATGACAACGCCCACATGCACAAAGCATTGATGTGGAAGAACTTGACTGGCCCACACAAACCCTGACCTCAACCCTTTGGGAGAAACTAGAACGGACACTGCAAGCCAGAGCCTCTCGTCCAACATCAGTGTGTTGAATAGGCTAAAATTCTCACAACTCCAAAATCGTGTAGAAAGCCTTTCTAGTAGAGTGGAGCAGGAGTGGTGTTATAGCTTCAATTGGGGGACCAACTCCATATCAATGCATATGGATTTAGAATTGGATGTCATAAAAGTACTGTGTAGGTTCCCCAATGCTACCTTCCTGACTACCTACCAGCAGGATTCTACTCTGAGCTGCTTGGTAACCTTCACCTTGAAGTTGTAATCTGTTTTTAACAAGTAATTTATCACCTCCTGAAAATCTAGTTTTTGCTGACCTCCAGTGGTTTAGCCTTTAACCCTGCTGCAGTAAAGTACAGGTGTTCTACAGGTGCCCTTAACATCACTGTTGGTTGTAATTACAGCTGCAACAAAGCACATTTCTGACCACACCCATCAGTGAAACTGGGTGTGATCAGAAGTGAAACAGACTGTCAACCAGGGAGGACATGGGAACTTTTCTTTGCAGCCTCATGTAACTCTTTAAACTGAGAATTTATTGCAACAAGATCTTAAAAACTGATCCAATGATGATCGCAGCTGATCACTTAGCAAAGGTTTTAGCCTGGGAATAAATGTAAGTTATCTATGACAAATAACCAACTTCATTTAAACCTTGTTTTGTCCAGGATAAGTTTGATGAGTATGGACGCTGTTCTGCGCGATCAGCCTGCTCCAAACTAACATCATCATCTTGCTTTCAAAACTATGACTTTGTACTGAAACAGTCACAGAAACTGATGGACCGAGAGCCACTGATGAGACAAGTGAACATCTGTAAAAGTTATCAGAGTTTGAACAGCCCGTAATAATCGCACGCTGTGTTTAGTTTGTCTCTACATCTCCACATTTAATCGAGGCTCCCATCTGCTGCTCCTTCTCCATCTCCTCCTCATTCATCCCCAAATTACCCACTCATTCCGTTTCTATTCATCACTCGCTCATCTCTTCCCTCTCCATCCTGACTGCCCGCTTCCTCTCTTCTCGCTCATCTTTTTAACTACTTTGTCTTGTCCATCTCCCCTCTGTCTCTATAAAGACCCCCTTCCTCTGCTCTCCCCTCCTCACCGTTGCTCTGAGCTGCAGCGCCGGTCGTCAGCGAAACGGGGTGTTGCATGGCAGCGCCCAGGCCCGGGTATCCGCGATAACCGTAGCTGAGGCCGGCTCCGTTGATGTAGAGCTGAGTGTCCTGGGAGGAGAAGGCTGATGCGGCCAGGGAGTAGGCGGAGTGAGCGAGGGACGCCGGCTCCCTCAGACCCCCTCCACCGCCGGACGGCTTGTCCACAGAGATCTGCTCGTCCTGGAGGAGGAAACAGGAAATTTTGTTTTTGAAATACTACACAGAAAGCTGGGTGGGCAAGAAAAGCACTAGGGACCTAGAGCGCTGCCCACGAAGAAGAGTATCATTGCTAATATACTTTACCGAAAACAGGAAATACTGAAGTGTCTCGAAAGCTCAGCAGGTGGCTGCCAAACTAGCTCCGTAGCTGGATAACAAAGACACCTCAGCGTGGCAGGACTGTGTTTACAGTCAGTAACATAGTACGTCCTCAAACAACCTTAGCCAGATTAACTGTGGTGCTTTGGCTTCACTTACTGATGACAAAAGCAATCTCAGTCTGCGACACCACGATGGTGGAACAAGCTACCACACGCCTTCAGAGCAGGGACGTCCCTCTCTAACTTCAAGAAGCTCTTGAAAACTCTAACCCCACTAACATGTAAACTGCACTTCCTGTGCTCTTCCTCTTCTATCACCTTACAATTCTCTTTTACTGATTGAACTAGTTTGTTAACTCTTACTTCTTTCCCTAGGTATTTACCCGATTTATGCCATACATGCACTTAGCTCTTACTAGTATCTATTGTCACTTGTATTTCTCTTACTGTACTGATGCTTTACTGTTGCTTGTATGTTGTTCCTCATATGTAAGTCGCTTTGGATAAAAGTGTCTGCCAAATGAGTAAATGTAAATATTGGTTAACTCAGTTTTTATAACTACAACCCAGGTCTGCAGGCAGGTAACAAGACAGATATTCCTTTCTGTATTTCAGTGATTCCAAATCCACAGCTGTGCACTGAATAGGCCAGAAACCATTTGACACGAGGCGGCCGGCTCAGCGTTCATTAATTCGTCAAATACAAAACATAAAGTAATGCTTTTTTTCCTAGATTCACATATGAATTAGGCTAAACACACACAAACATAGTCTTACGTGGTAGGTTTCAAGGCGCATCCTCTTTGCGGCGTTGCGTGATTCGCTCTCGCAGGCGGCCGCCAGGATGTTCTCAGCCATAGCCGAGGTGAGGTGAGGTGGAGTAGGACGTGTCTGCAGACAACAGAAGGATTTTATGGAATTAAATTAATAATTATATTAGACTTGAAAAAGTTACTTTCGCAATGTTTTTGTGTATGAGAAGAAATTTACAAGAAGAAAAGAACTGAAGAAACGTCTTCATTTGTTTTAATTATTAACAGTAAAAGTTTACTTTCAGTCGCCCGTCATCTGAAATAATGATCCATTTAAGCTTCACTGATTCTTTGCAAATTCTGGAGATAATAAAAAAGAAAATAAAATTTCTTCTACTTTTAACTCTTGTGTGCTTATGCTTTGGTATTCATCGTATAAAAGCTATAATATCCAAGAGGCCATCCTTTGCTATGATAGTGTAAAATCCTGTTTCACCACTGGGGGGCAGCAGAGACATTTCAATGATGGGCTCATCTTTACGTTCAGTGTGAAGCAGCCTGTTGCCTGTCCACACAATATCTCTGTGAGTTAGGTCCCAGCAGAAGTCACTGGTTCCCACCTTACATCCTGCATTAGTCCAGTAACATCCACCCATCCTGCCTCTGCTCTGCGTTACTGCTATAGCTGAGTCCGCAATTATGCTTTTTAGGGTAAAATTGCGTAGAAGTACATACGCTTTACTTCTTCCTACTCCTTTTTGCACATGTCAATAGCAGTGTAAGGGAAATTATGGAGTTTTGTTTTGTTGTTCATCTGTTTTTTACAACCATTTTGTTTCTTTTATTTTATACATGTTTGACATAAAAGCTAATCAATCAATCTGCACACTCAACTAATGCAATCGATTTATTAAATATGTTTGGTGAGACTTGCAGCTTAGCTTTATTCACTGGTACAGAATATACTAGCTTATACAGCATGTCTCTTTGGGAGTTTCTCAGTGAATAACAGTCGAGCAATTTTGACCGTGCTGATAGCAAGAGGGTCTTTGTTAAAGCCTTTCATTATTTTTTAATTACAAGTGAAGATGGAGTGTATTAATTATCTGTGTCACTGCACACACCCTGCTGGTTCCTGCTGATATGGTGTTATTAAGTGTAAACATATTAAAAGCACTCTCAGTTAGTCACTTGATATGTGTCCGATCTGAAGCAGCCATAAAGCAAACAGATGCACATGAAGAACTGCTTATTAGTTCTTATATTAAGATATTCTGCACCGTGTCACATCTGTAAACTAAAATAAAGTGAGTAGAGCGTGTTGTTTCTATAGTTACAACCCATTTACAGGCACATTTTATCATCTCTTTACAAACGATGATAATTCTTTCTTGCTAGCCATCCCTGCTGCACTGAAAGCTGCATCATTTTCTGTTTGATAATAGTACAGAAATAAATTACATTATGATATATATAAATATATGACACTATTGTGAATTTTGGAGGTTGAAAACAACAGTTAGAGAGCACACACATGACTATGTTATTTTACTTTTTATTCTGCATCTCAATAAAATGCAGATAGACAGTCATGATGATTACTGGTATTTATCTAAATCTCAAAATATTTCAACTTTCAACTGAGTCAAATTTTATAATGTAAAATCAGCATTGTTTTTTATACACTGGTGCACGCTGGCCTTAAACATACTGTGACCGGTGGTGGTGATGGCGCAATGGATAAGCCTGCCTTTGGCATGAGAGGCCTGGGTTCAATCCCCCACTGTGACCCATCCACCATTGTGTCCCTGAGCAACAAACTTAACCACTCGTTGCTCCTGTGGCGTGCGACCGCTGATATGTATAGCAATTGTAAGTCACTTTGGATAAGAGCGTCAGCTAAATATGTAAATAGTGCAAATCATTTTCAGTCTTTTAAAAATCATCTAAATTCCTGTAATCTCTTTATTCTCCATGGTTCTTCAGTGTTCTTTCTATTTTACAGTGAGGCAGTTAAGCAAGTATAAATAGTAGAGAACATTTTACTGACTAGAGGCACATGTACTAACTGAAGGGCTGTGTTCACACACATGTACGTACAAAGACACCGTACACACTGCAAGAATAAAAACAATCAGGAAACAAGAGAGGATGCCTTTGTAGCTCTCCAGTTCCCAGAGAAGTTGACTGAATTACAAAAGAAGCAAGGCCAGCAGTGCATTGTGGGAATTATTGGCTTTGAACATGCGGCTGATCGACCACATTTCCTGGGTCAAACAACCCATTGTACATAGAGTGTTTAATAGAACAGAGCACAGAAGGATTGTTGGCTGAACCAAAGACTCACCGAGCGGCGGTCACATAATTTGTTCCAGTAACACAAAAAAAACAAATAAAAAAACTAGATTAGAATTGGCTCTCATGTTAAAAAAACTGGTGTGTGATTTAGAGTTTACTTCGATTTAGTTACATCACTTTGAAGAACATTTTCCGCATGTGTAGTATCTACTTTCAGATAGAGAGACTGCTAAAACATCTACAAAGTGAAAGGGGAATTATACGGCTGTCAGCCTAAAAGCCTTCTGAGAGCAGGTATCAGGTCTGTGCAGCTCCGAGTGAAACAATTTAATTTTTTAAAACTGTCTGAGGCTGCATGAAAGTCATATTTAAATAAAAAAACAAGATACTGCTTAGAAACGCTGTCGTTGTTTAAATAACTACAGCCCACTGATACAAATGATGCATATTTACATTATTACTATTCTTCAACACAGTCACATCTCCGCTAAGGATGCACATTGTGTTGCTTTAATATTGAGCTACAATGATTAGTCGAATGGTAAATATTTTGATCGTCCGCTCTCTGGTTCCAGCTTCTCCGGTGTGAAGATGTGTTATTTATCTATGATATTATAATGGGCATTTTCTGCTATATTCTCACATTTCACGGAAAAAAATATTAATGGAGAAAATAATGTGCAGAATAATTGATAATGAAAATAATCATTAGTTGCAGACATTTGTTAATAACAGAAAATATCGAGATATCTGTTAAAACAGCCGGCTAACAGACTAACAGACAGGAAGAGGTCTTTGTACCTCCATGCCGTTCTTCTTCATGCGTCGGCAGGATTTGAGGTAGGTGCGGATGCGCTTGCGGGCGCGTTCCTGGAATTCTGGGAACTGTCTGCTGCAGGACTCGATGATGGCCTGGATCTTCTCCTTGGGCTGTTTGGAGATGGGCACCATCCGGTCCAAGTTCTCGTCCACAAACAGACGCACAAACATCTGCAGGAAAACAACACAGCTGTTAACAAAAACCTGTTTTGATGGCTAAATTAAAGGGTTTTATGATCTTGTGTGCGTCGCATTATATACCTCGCTTCTCTTCTTAAGTGTGTGTTAAAGCTGGATTAACTGTTTTTGAACCCCTGACAGTTGTCATGTTGGACGTGTTAGCACCAGCGTTCATTTGGAGTCGTGTTTCTGTCCTCCTGATGAATGTTAAGAGCAGTATAAACTCTCTCTTTAGCTCTGGTTTGGCCTCTTGAGAAAAATATCTGACTTTGTAGCTGCTAGATGTTCCACTTTCCGAACCAGCTAGTTAAGAAAATTTGTCAGTCTGCCATTTGATGCTGAGCAGATAGTGTACAGTGGGTTTATCAGAGCTCGTTTGCTGTTTGCTGCTTGCTGCTGCTGCTGGACTCCATTGAGAAAAAAAAAACCTCGCCGATAGTCATCTCTGGAGGTGTTTTTGTTAGTCTTGGAACCGTTCCCACAATCATCAGCTCTAGTTTTTTTTAAATAAACACTAATTTCACCGAAATATTCTGGCTCTATGCTTCAGCTGGTAGCCGCTAAATGGGCTGCAACGGCTGCAACGTAATCCTTGGGGACACAATCGGCTGTCATAGTAGCATACGTCTACTAAAAGGGCAACATTACAACATTATGGAAAGGGTCACTATAGAGACAGACCTTTTTGTTTAACCTGAAACAGCCGTCATATCGCTCTTGCTCGCCACCAGACAATAATCCTACCTCTCCAATCGTAATTAAACACACAGGAAAGTCAGAAAACTCATCCAAACTGCACTCATTAGTTATTCCACCGTCCCAACTCTGGTTTTGTCAAAATAAACCCCTATTTCGCAGCGTAAGATGAGAAAAGAAACAGCTGTTAAATCTCTAACCTCAAAGCCAACAGTTGCACAGTAGGTAGTAGCAGAACAAAGAACACACACAGAGCACCTTGAGCTGGTGGCTTCAGAACTTGGGCAAACACATTGTCTGTAGAAAACAACCAGCAGCAGTGAAAGAACTACCCATACCTCCTTGTCACGGTGCTCGTATCGACGAGTGGCGAAGAGCCGTAACAAACAGTTAAGAATCACTTCTGATGGGGGACAGTGGTGTACTACCCGCCGCAACTGCTGCTTTAATAAGTGGAGCTTTATTGTATGTCCCGTGTGTGATCTTCCATGTGTGTTTTGAGGGTCTGTGCCATCAAGTATGTGTGTGATCAATGACACTGACAGGCTTTAAAGGAGGAACAGACAGTCAGCTCTTCAATATTTTTTCTTTATGAATATACGGAGACACCTTATTGATCCCAGTGGGGACATCGTGTGAGACACAGTTGAAGGTCTCTGACTTACATTGAAGGCCTTTAGTCTCTCGGGATCGACCCCCTCTGTGTCGTTGATCTTGTCATTGTCGTCGTGGTCGTCATGGTCGTCATCGTCATCGTCTGGCGCGACCTGGCTGCCGTGACGCCCCATGGTCAGGTCCTCTGCACTCAAGTCCATCTTCACGCTGTCGTAGCTGCCACCCGAACTGTACTGGGGGGACTGAGCACACGCATGCATTAGTGTTTCTGTATTTGTCTCTCAGTTAAGTCTATATATCTATGCACTGTCAGTGTGTTTTTACCATTTATAGGCTTAAGTAGTTAATTGTCGCAGGGGTCTTTAAAAAACACAAATTGGGAGTTTCATCAGGATCTGACAGCTTGCCAATAAGAAGGTCCTTAAATACAAAGATTTAGGTGTTTGGTGGAGACACTCGACAGACATCGTGGAGGCAAATATCAGCCCACAAAAAAAAAAAGTCACTCTAAGGAATAAATGATCATCTCACAAATATAATAATAAATAAGTAAATCATTTCATATTTCACTACCAAAACATTTCTAGGATCCGGGGCCACGGTTGACTCCAACACACATTTAATCACTGAGTGAAGTTTTCTAATCCAACAGTGCAATAAGGATTTTGAGAAACTGGGGTGACAGGTTGGTTTTGCAGTTTAGAAATATTTAATGGGGCATCAGAACTTAGTAATAAGGTTTACTTTCATGGCAACAAGTGCTCCTTCTTCCTCTTCCTTTATCTCCTGCATCTCCCCATTTAGGTTTCAGAGTAATTTGTGTTTACTAATTACCTCTTGTTGTTTCAGACTCTTTATCGCCTCTCCTGCTCACTTATAGTCGCCCTCTTTGAGTTCCTTGATCACGTTTTAATTCACTTGCCTACTCAGCTGCGTCTCGCCTCACTTTTTGCCTCCATTTTTTTTATTTTCTAATCCCATTTGCCGACTCCTCTTTGCAAATGGCTGTGTACTCCTTTCATGTTTTAACAAAGACAACCTAATTAGGATGAGGCAATTAGCTAAATCAAAAGGAAGATTTTATGTTTACTCTGATATATCATTTCAGTTTTATCCCAGCTCGATCACTCTCAGCGGAGTGAGTGCAGTGAACAGCAGCAAGGACAGAAAGCAGAAGAGAAGCTTCACTAATGTGAGTCATAGTGATACAAAATGACTTGTTCCCTTTCTTATCTGTTTCTTTATATGATCACCTTGAAACTTTCTAACAATAAATGGAACATTCAGCCCCATGATTTTCAATAAACTTTTATATCAATATTCAGCTGTGTTTCTTCAGAATTTTTATTTTATTTTCAGGAGTTACTGCCTCCTATAATAATTCTCAAATGGTGTAAATACTTAAGTACATAAACACAATGATGCAGCTAAATTTGACCTTGCTTTTTACTTAAGGGCATAGTTTGACCCTTTAGAGAAATATGTTTTTTTTGCTCTCTTGCTTAGTATTACAGAACATTGATCCAACTGTAATGTCTGTATGGCAAATATGAAGCTACAGCCTGGAGGCGATTAGCTTAGCTTAGCTTAGCTTAGCTTAGCGTAAAGACAGGACACAGGGGGAAACAGCTAGCCTGGCTCAGTCCACAGGTTAAAAAAATTTGCCTACCAGCACCTCTAAAGTGAAATTAAAACACTATATCTCAGGTTTAGTCTGTACATAAACTGGAGTGTAAAAACATTGTTCTACAGACGGTTATGTGTCTAATTATTTCTTGCCCAGGACCAAGAACCTCCAATTAAACTTGTTAATTTTTATACTTAGTAATTTGTACGTGTTAAACCCACAAGATATAACATGTCTATTTGTGAACTTTAGAGGTGCTGGTAGGCAGACTTTGTGGACAAAGCCAGGCTAGCTGTTTCCACCTGTTTCCAGTCTTTATGCTAAGCTAAGCTACCTAGCTCCTGGCAGCAGCTTCATACTTAAAGAGGTAAAGACATGAGTGGTGTCAACAGGATGTGGAGTTCTCAAGTCTGTGATTTTTCTCTCTCTGATAGTCTAAAGACACTTAGATTAGGTTCAATAGAAACTCGATTGTCTGTAGGAAGGAATTCTGTCTGTACTGTGTATAACTGACTCAGGATGAGTCCCTGTTCCCTGAACAGGATGAGCAGGTGTGGATGATTCATTAATTTACCAACCAGCCTGAATTAGGTGAAACCTTGAGAGGAACCGGATCAGGGGATTTCAGATTAACTCCTTCCTTATAAAATGTCATGGTACACAAACATGTTTGTGTGTGTCTGCCTTGTGGTCTCACCTTGCCCCCGTAGTCTCTTCCATCTCTGTCCAGTCGCAGCTCTGCGGTGTGTATGTGGGACTGGGAGTGTGTGTTGGGAGTGTGTGCATTATGTGCGTGAAGGGTGTGTGCGTGTGGCAGAGGCAGGGCTGGGTGTGGAGCCAGGGAAGGTTTGGCAGCCAGCGGGTACTTCCTGCGGAGCTCTTCGGGCGCGTTGGGATGCAGAGCGCCGAGCAACGCAGCCGCTGCTGCCGACACAGTGACGGGCAGGTGTGAGGTGGACAGCGGCAGGCGCTGAGGAGGCGGGTCACTCAGGTTCATCGGCTGCTGGTCCTCGGACGATGAGGAGGAGGAAGTAGGCGTGCTGAAATCAAGTGGGGCGGGGCCTCCGTTGCCATTGATGACATCGGTTTCCCTGACTATGGCGCCATCCGTTACAGCGGACGAAGGAGGGGTCAACGCAGGAAGGCCGTTTCCACTGCCACTCTCTGACGATGAATCCTCTGAAAGGAGAGACAAAGAGAGAGGTTACATTTAACAGATTGAAAAACAGTTTTCTGTTGCTGAACTGCTGCTGCTTCTTGTTTTGAAAGTTCATTTCCTGATTCCAGCAGCAGACGAACGCAGAGCTGGATGGCATTTCCTCACATTAACAACTAATGAAGTTACAGACACACAGACGGTTGATGGTAAAAACAGTAGCTCATATTTATGACGTGTGGACAAAGACATACAACAGTCTGTTAGCTATATGCGCTACATATAAATCTACATTCAAATATAAATATGTCAACATGGATATTTAGGGCCTAAACCTCTACCACTAGTGGTGTTCAGCCATGCAGATAGATTAGGTTTTACTGTTTGTGCCTATGTATCAGTATTTAAGATTTCTGTCAACACCCCAACTCAGTGGATTTGGCTGAATTTGTTTGAGCTTTAAATAAGTAAATAGCAACAGCAACATGCATTTCCATAAACCATGTATCCGTTACTCTGGATAATCTACAAACCTCAGTGTGAGTCAGCTACTTTCTAACAAAGCACATAAAACCAAAACTACATGACATGATGATTTAATGCTACAAGAGGCAAAATATGTTTTCTGTTATTTTGGGTGATTTAGCTCTGTTTGAATATGTGAGCTGTCTTATATTCTTTTAAAACCCTTGTTTTTTCTAGAAATTACTTCATATATTATACACTTTTGTCTATTCTCTTTCACTCATGTATGTTTTGCAAACAACATTTCTTCCTGATAAGCTGTAAAGACGTATTTCGAGTCTTCCTCCTTCCTTAGCACCCAAGGAAGCTTGTGACTCTGTACTGCTTCAGGCCAAGTTTCAGCCATAATAACCGGATGACCTTAACATTAAGTGAACATCAGAAAAAGAATGCAAAAAAAACAACTTAGTCAAAACACAATGTTTTAAATCACTTACTGAAAGAGCAATTCTAGAGCTAGCTTTGCCATTTAAAATAGCCAATAAGCTTCATGCATTATGTACATCGTGTCACTAATCATCATTATCATTCCCATGTTTGTATGTTGTTTCAGAAAGTACACGTGACACGTGGAACTTTATTGGTGTGACGGCGACACGAATACAGCAAAAACTCCCAGTTGAAATGGTCAGATGTCATATGACTGCTGTTAGAGACACTGTCCTGAATTGACATACACACACAAATACTCTATTTACACAACAGTTTAATGGCTATTTTTAATGGCCAGCAGATGGCAGGATGTAGATTCTTAAAAACTGTCTTTACTTTCTGCTTCTGATATTATTTCTCCATTCTTTACTCTCCTATAGTAGAACGCAATCCACTAAGACAACACCACAAACTACAGCCTGAAAAACTGCTCAGTATCGGCTATAAAATCGTATTTGTTGCAGAACAGTTGCATTCCAAGTTGTTCATGTTATTTTGTACACCCCTACAAAATTATCATTTTGCTGAAAACAGGAAGTCTCTTCATTGCAGCCGCGACTGCCTCACAGCTGGAGTGAAATTGGGGGACAATTGCTGTCTTCCTGTAACCAGCAGGACGGTGACAGTGATGACAATGACGCAAGGAAAAGGAAATAATCTCCAAACTGTAGAATGAACATACTGAGTCATCAAATGATGCTGTACTCTAAAGCCACAGGCTGTGCGCTGAATGCCAAGGCCTTCCTGAGTGTCAGCAATTAAATAAGGGTGAATGAAATAACGCCCCAAAATTTTTTTCAGCTTGGGTAGTATTTCCAGCGTACCAGAGATGTGGTTTTTTGTTATGAGTGAAATGCATCGTGAGTCCTCAGAGGGAGACTGCAGCTGCTGTGGAGGCTATTGTTACGGGTCGAGCAGAGCGCGGCAAAGAGAGCAGTGTCTGTTTATTTGATTAAACCCAACCAGTCTGCAGCCTGACCAGACAATAACACAGTCCTGTATTATGACCCCTCTGCCCTCCTCAACACCCTCCTCGTCATCAATACCAAGACTGTCTTCCTTAATCCTGCCTGTGGATTAGCAGGGGTGGAAGTATTCAGATCCTTTACTTAAGTAAAACTACCAAAAGAAAAATGTATAAAATGCAATATCATATTACTGTATTGTTAATAGTTACACATCAATAAGTAAGCAGCATTTTACTGTGATGGAGCTTGTTTATCTACTTTAGATACTAGTTTAACCAAGCGGTTGTGAATGTAGGAAGCAAACAGCTGCATCTTGACAAAAGGTGCCCAAAGCAGACACAAGCCAAAAATATTAAAAATCACTCGTTTGATCTTGATCGGAAAAGTTAATTAGTAACAATAGATAACAAATGAATGTAGTGAAGTAAAAAAGAAACATATAATTAATTTACCTCACTTGAGGTTGCAAGATAAATCTAAAAAAGTCACAAGATGGCTAACATGCTACGCAAAATACTCAGATAAGACAGAAAAAAACTCTTCCAACTTGTTCGATTGGTTGACCTGGACATAAACCAAATACATGTGCACCGAGGATGATGGGTTGCAAGTGGTTACAAGTACACAATGCTTCTATAGTAAGGGGACACCACTGATCTAACTGAGGCTGAGGTAACATCACCTGAAACCCTCCACACGCCACACATTTGCTATTTCAAATCTGATCATGCTGACTGTTCAATTTCACGGTTGTTGTGTTGTTGCTCTGCGGCTGCTAGACTCAACTTTCATAGCCTCAGACACCAGGTGAGAAATATCCATCTAATCAATCTATATATTGTTTTAAGTTGCCAATTTTAGGCTTAAATGGTCTCTAATCTCATGAAACACTAAAGAAAAGGAGGTTTATTGTCTGCCTGTTAAACGCTTCCGTATTTATTGTCGAAGCAGGTTCAACATCTCTTTCTATCTCTGTCTGTATCTCTTTTCAGGGCAGACAGGCTACTAAATAAGTGATCATGGAATAAATGGTGTGTGCCAAGCGGGCTGGCAGGCAGGATGGATGCCTGTCCGCCTGACTGTTAAGTTTTATTGTTCTGAATAGACTCCTGGTCCCACATGCACACACACAATGAAGCTTTCCTCTTTGCACAAGAGAGCGAGAGGAAGGGTGGACAAACCTGGAAAGACACTTTTCAAATTTCAAACTTTAGCCTACATGCGGGTTATAATTTCACCCCAATTTATCGTTCGATGTTTAATTAGATTTGTATTTAACATGCACTACAGTTTTTCCAGCATCACAAAAGCGAGAAAAGATGAAAAGCCATGAATAGGGAGATTTTGACTGATGAACACAGAGAGAAAATGAATGAGACAGAGCAGAAAGACCGGATGAATGAGCTGAAATAGAAAGAGAAGGCAGCTCCTATTGAGGAGGATTGGAGGGCAGAAAAAGGGAGGAGAGGGATAAGAGGAAGAGGAGGTCATCTGAATGAGTCAACAGTGCAAAAAAAAAATGTAGTAGCTGGATTGTACAGAAAAGAAAGTGATGTATAGAAAGAGAAAGAGCGGG
>JAPMOB010212867.1:0-13660 GCA_029875015.1 Lepomis gibbosus | reverse complement strand
CTATAATATAATTCTGCAAGCATCCACTGAAAAAAAATTGCATAAAACTATGGAAGTAATTGGATAAAAGAAAGATTAGTAAGCAACGTCACATAAGAGTGTAGCTGCTATAAGGAGTGGGAATAGGGTGACAGACTGGGGTGGGAGTCTGTCATAAGAGGGGAGATGACGTCATTGAACGGAAGGTGAGAGAAGAGACAGGAGAACGATTGGCTCAAGAGATGAGAAGATGAGATGGGGGCCTTGTGTGTTTAATCAAATTTAAACGACATGGATGGATTCTGCAACAGAGCAAAAGAGTGTGAAATGGAAAGAGTACAAAAACTGCCAGAAGCGACAGTGGTCACACATGCAAGGAGGATTGCTGAGGCATCCAGCTGGACAGCCAAATGGAAATGAAGCCTTGTAAAACATAAGCTTGTTTTGAAACCATACTGTTTATAGACAAAGTGGATAATGCAGTATATTGGACATTGGGCTGGTTGGAATTTTAAACAACTGAGTAACAAAGTGGTTGGTTTTAGTCATTTTGATTGGTTGATGAATGTCAAGGAAGTAGAGGCCTTATCTTAAATAAATACTAAACCTCATCCACAGTTGTGTTAATCAAGACAAGAGAGAAAAGTCAGGCTCACCAAGGTGACACCTGCATCCTGTCTTGAGCATTTGCAAATGATGGCACATGTTGTGCCCTGAAGGTTTAGTGATAAATTATTCCCCTAGATGTGACAACAAATTATTTCTCCAGTACTACTTGTGCCGTGAGAAGATAAACAACAATTATATGACATTTACACCTCAGATTAGCACATCCCAGCTTCTGTACTTTGACTTCTTCTTCTGTATGTGCGGTATATCCAAGATGGTGCCACATGTCTGGTATGTTTATCAATGTGAAGGTCAGTGTGGTGAATGGACGGATTACACATTACCTTCTCATTTCAGGCTAACAAAAAATTAATTATTATTTTGTGTAATTCAATTGGAATAACTGTCAGCTTAAGTGTTTTCTAAAATGCTTCTTTCTGGATAGGGGGTAAAGCAGTGGAGTAAAATCCAGGCAGCTCATGGCCATCACATAATATTCTCCCCAGGCTGAGGTGTTCATTCCTGGGAAACAGACAACCTAATAGAGGGTCATCCATCCGGAGCCTTGGGTGCAGTCTGGCTGATCAATAGGGCACACTCAAACACGTACACACATACACACTTGCAGTGCAGATACTGTACATTCAAATACTAACTAATTATTAATACACTGACAGAGAGTGGTGCAGGCAAGCTAAAACACCAAAACACTTGCAAGTAGCTGCAAAACTCAAGGAAAAGACATGCATTCAAAGACAGATGCATGCTCACTCCCACACAATTTAATTTTGCTTTATTGGCATGAATGTCACAGAACAATATTGCCAAAACTTAAAAGATAATACAAAAGAACAGTTCATTTCATACAGTTCATTAAATTAATGAAATAAAATTAATAGTAAATGTGTTTAAATAGCAAATAAAAAATCAATAAATTAATATTTTTTTTAACAGTAAGTGTCTCTGTGTGTTGTGAATTCAATTCATACGGTTTATTAAATAAATAAAACGTTTGTGTGTGTCTCTCTCTATCTATCACTCACACACACACACACACACACACACACACACACACCCTCTGTACACCCCAGCATCACAGCTCAGGGCGGGCCTGTTGAGCCTACAGTGATCTGTCTTCATAGCAGCAGCATCTGCTCTTGTCCCTGTCTGCCTGTACAATGTATGAGTGGGAGGTAATTGCAGTGCACAACGCCATCACAGTGACATTAACACATGATGGGGATTAAGTGAAGTCCAATACTGCAGGACCAATGTTATCATTCTCTCTTTTCTCTCTCATCCCGCTCTTTTTTTTAGGCATATTTGGTATTGTTCTTCTGGTTGTTACGTTATTGTTTTGTCTTTCGATTTGTTTGCTGCCAGATAAATGCAGTCAGTTGGATTGCTACTTTCATGGACCACTTGCATGATAACTAGCACTATCATAGAGGCTGTCAACAGCTTTTTCAAGATTATGTGTGTGGTTTCGCTGCTGTTTGAAGTCATATAGTCAGAAATGGCTCTGGTCTCGGGCCACTAAGCTGCCAGGACACACAGTCCAAAGACACAACCATATTGTGAAGAAATAGTGTGATGATACAGAAGGAGGAAGTAAAACTAAAGACCTGCTAGCGCAGGTGTAATTTAGACAATTTAGTGAGGTGAAAAGTTCAGACTAAAATATACATTTGAACAAATTTCATGATTTTAATCCAGTTATTATCTTAACACAGATAATGCAAAAACACATACAGTTGGAGAGATGAATGGTTGTTCTGGACACAAGGATACAAAAATACAAAAGTACAATAATTGCAACAAAAAAAAAAAGCAATTAAAAATGAATGAACCCCATGGGGAGACCTAAATTATCTCAGTGATTATCAGTTAAACTACTATTAAATATACATTAGCTCCTAATTAAGAACCTCTGCAGTCTGCTTGCCACAAAATTTTAACAGGGGTTTGTTACTCATCAAACCACGTCAGTCATCCTGTGTCTTTCTAGCTGTTTTGTCAGAGATTATTTAAAATCCTGTCACACATAATCTGTTCCCTCAACCCAGATGAGTCATTATTTCCACTAAAGAGTATCAAACAAAGGTCACAACAAATAATTATAATCTGATTGCTGTGCTTATTTCAGTAACTGTAACAGATTACAGCTTTTTTTTTTCATAATCAGATTTTTATAATCCTGTTACATTTAATCCCTCACTCCCCAACCCTGATGCGTCATCACTTCCATTAAGAAACAGTCACACATATTACACAGCTGTTATCTTCCATAGCCTTTTATCTTGCTTTGCTCTCAGCTACTTCCCTTATCTTCATGAAAGCAAGCTTTATCCAGTGTTTTGCTCATAGCACTATCTTGGGGGTAGGGAGGAATGTCTGTGTGTGGGTATTCCTCTTACATCTAAACTAGGTTTCATCATTAGAGTCCAGCCCCCTGTATCTGCATTGTGTACTGGTCAAATGGTGCGTTATTTTACAATTATTTTACAATTCTCTTATCTTTAAGAAGACAACCTTTTATCCAGTTTCTTGTTAATAACATTGTCTTGTTGGCCTGTGTGATCTAATTCATTTTTCTTATCACATTCCTCTTTTTGTGAATTGCACTATTTTCTTTCAGAGCTATTTGTTATGAATGGGTGATTAAAATGCTTGTTATAGAGCCTGCTCATGTTTTTTCAGCCTTTATATCAGTTTATTGTAATCTGTTGAACACCTTTATTACAAGGCTACTGAAAATGACAGCAAGACACCAGGAACTTTGCACAGGCCATTTGGTTGGCACTTAAATCCAGTGTGCTGTACAGAATGAATATAGTATGGTCCCAGCATCAACTAAACCCCCTACTCTGGGAGTTTTAGTGCCATATTCTTATCATGTGTGCAAACCATGACAAAACTGACTTATACAAATGTTTGCACTTATTGTGATTCAACAGTGTCTGCTGAAAAGCTAAAATGTAAATGTAGGAATGTAAGATCATTACCTGGCACCTTGGAAGATGTCGATGTGGCTAACAGAGTATGTTACACAGGGAAAAAACTTAGCTCAGGCACAGAGAAACAGAATGAATAGTATCTTCCATTGAAACCATCATTCCTAAATGATCATTTAGCTGATGAACTGAAGGCAGGTGATTCAGCAGAATGTTGAATTCACTGTTTGCTTTGTCAAATATCGATAGAAATAGTGTCTGTATATTTTTGGCTTTTTTTGTGGGGGAAAAAGGGTCTGTCTTATCAGTGTATATTCGTACTTGACCCAGCAGCGTATCTCATGTACAAATGTCTAGAAAATGGATTTCCTTTCTTTATACTGAACGTAAAGGCTACAGAGTGTTTGACAAAGTTGCCATGGAGACAAGTATTAAAAAGTAAAATGAAGTGAAAAGGTCTATTAAAGCAAAGGCATCACCGGGGTCAAATCTCTATGCAGCTGTGGAAAGGAGGTTAGAGAAGCGGACATCAGTGGTTAAATGTCAGAACAACCTAAAAAAAAAATCTGGCAGTTGTAGTGGATGAGAAACACTTTCTCAGCACCTGATGTTAAGGTGCCCCTGAACAAGGCAGTTAACCTTGTTGCTGCTCATTTGCTAACAGTAAAACGATGTGCCAGATACAGTATAAATATGGATAAGTGTAATACAGGTTTTTGCTGAAAATGAGCATGCACTCATAGTTAACCTATGGCTAGATAAAGATGAATTCAGAGACAATATATTTTGGTGTTAGATTTTAGCAATAACAATTTCAGATTCTAATGTCTCACAAATCAGATTTTCTTTATTTTGTTTGGTGGACTTGTGATGTTGTTGCTCTTCGTGTATTTCACGCTTCACAATCTGCCGTTTAGTATGAAAGAATAATCGGATCACATTGAGGGCGTATCGGCTGCGTCCTGTATGGTAGTTCCTAATTTCTCCCATCCAAATGGGGGAGACAGATTGTGAATATTTGTTGTGTTAACACGGCTGTGAATCTCCTGTAAAAAAACAGTGAATCTGCCTCCCTTCGTGACGAGACAAGAGATGATGTGGTAGTTTGATGTTACTATTAGGTGATCCAAATGTCATATATAGCATCATCATGCAATAAACCTCACTTGCATTATTTACAAAGCAGCTGTATGTCCCCAAGTGGTGACTGTCTTGTACTGAAATCACTTGAGTACATGCACAGAGATAGGCAGACACACAGACAGACTCAAAGGGCAAAATACCTATGGGGGCGATGAAATCTAACCAGGCGTGTAATCTAAAGATTTCTACCAGAGGAATATTCACTTTTCCATCAGTCTGTTGCTTCTTCCCTCTGTTATCACTATCCCTCTGCCGTTTATTCCTCCCTCCCTCTGCCTCTGCTCTTGCAGGAGCAGACGCTCTCACTTTCTAAAGTAAACATCACCAGATGGAAATGGACTTATTCTGTGTGTGTGTTTATGGTGTGTGTGCTGTAAGCCATCTTTTGCTGCTTCTGTGTGAGATTTTTTTAAAACTTATTCTGCACCATGCACCTCTCTCTCTCCTTGGATTTCCTGCCTAAAAGCAAATATCCCTTTCCAATACAGACAGACACACACACGCACTCACTAACACACATTTAATGGACCAAAGGGCTCCCATGTGTCCAGGGGGGGAAAGCCAATCGTCCCATCGAGGTATTGCTGCGTTATGAAAAATGTATGATAGGATATGATACAAAGCAGAACTCATATCTACACAGTTGTGAATTAATCATTTGGTTTTAAGAGCACTCAGTAAGTCTGCCAGTGGGTTTAAAATCTTTTATCAATATTTTCCTCTTCTTTAACTGGCTGGTTGAGTGGTTTTTACAGAATAGGCATCTCTCTTTCAGTTTCCCAGTTGCTTTGCTTCACCCTCTTTTTTTGTTTGCCCCTTTCTCATCCACCTGTCCCTCTGTCTGTAAATCCAACACACCTCTCTATCTCGTTTTTAAACAGCAGCTATGACTCAGTAAACACTAGTCTAATCATTCTGCCCTTCCAGAAGTCTGATTGCCAGCCAGCTTCCGGTTTGAAATATCATCAATATTTAATTAAGTGATTATCTTTTTAGGACACAACACAGATAGGAAACAGAAAGAGCTTAAAAGTTGGCTCCAGTTCATGGATAATCCTCTTGTAAAAATGGCTGCTCCCGCAGAGGTGTTACTGTCCAACCACCTGACCAAAGTCCTATAGATAGAAAAAAAAAGGTGGGATTACAATGGAATGTTTTTAATGTTAAGTTTGAGTTTTTTTCCGGGGAAGCAAGCAGCCCGGTCCTCTGCTTCTCTACCACCTTCTTCCTGCTCCCCCCTTGAAGATCCCTAAATGATCCCTAAATACCAAGGGGTACCTGTCACCAGTCTTGGTTTTACTTTCCAACTTCTTTTTAGTTGAGTCATGACCTACCAAAGGTCTAGATGTTGATTGTTCAACATATATACAACATAGGCCTGATCCTAAATCGTCGAAGATTCGATGCTTCGATGGGTGGAGCCTGATTTGACTGTCGAATCTCACAGTCGAAGCTTCGCTAGACCCACGAGGAACCGCGATGTGCGTGCAGCTGTCGGCCATAGGCATGCAAAACTCTGCAAAAGACCGGTGAAAGGCAAGCGAGCAGAGAGTAAACGGTAAACAATAAGCCTCAGTTTAGCTGGAAATGTAAAGTGTAAGATACAGTGACTACTGAATAGAGACTTGCTCTGCAGCTTGTCAAGATTAAAGTGGAGTTACCGTGTGTTACCGGGTATTAAAAATAACCCACAAAAACGAGGGTCGGCTTACCTTAGTCAAATAGTCATTGTAACGGTTACAACATTGCCAAAATTATCTTGACCCAAACCATGATCTTTTTCCTAATCAAGTTGTTTTTGTGCCTACACCTTTACCCTAGCATTCTCACATCATGAAACCGATAATAATCAGCACAAAGATCAGGGCTGATGATTAATGATTAAAGGCTTTGAAGGCACAGGGAAAGTTCTGTGCGTTGTTCTATAGGGCATGGAGAAACAATGTATTTTGTTGTTTAATGTGGAGGAATCATACTAAACAAAAACTACTCTGATGTAGCTTTCCTTGGTCAACAAATAGGGTCACAAACAGTGGGTCAATTTAACAGAGACTGAGTGGCATAACCAGAGCAAGACTCAAACACTGACAGTGTAGGCAGTTGTCAATTTCCTCTAGGACTAATTGGTAATGAGAAGAAAGGAGCCAACCAAAAGCTCTGCAGTGATCACTAGTCGACAGCTGTAGAATGGTAGATAGGCAGTGAAAGCGCATATTAGAATGCAAAGTGTGCAGACTAATCCAGTAGGTCTGAAACTGGTGGATGGGCCCCCCTGGGAGGGCCAAGTAGGGGGTATGGGTGTGATTCATGCTTAGTGGCATAAACAAACAAAAAAAGTCTCTGATTTACGAGAGGCTAATCTGAATGTTTTGTTTTATTTCAATCACCTGCATTGTTAATGATTGATAAAAACGAAATCCACTTTTCTGGAGTTGTGGGGGGTTAAATATTTTCCGGCTTTTAAAGGGAGGGCGTGCAACAACTGGACTAATTAGAGAATGCAGATAAGAGAAAAAGAGGATGAGGTACATGGAACCAAGACACTATTTTGCATCACAAGGACAACATCATCCACAAACAACAATAATGTCATCTATTTCTCTCTGAAAAGGTACTTTCAAGTCCTGTACCCTGCATGAATATGTATAATTCATTCCTCTTTGTCAAAGATCAAGGCGACCTCGAGCCAAAAATGTGTGCACAGCTCTCAATTGGACTATTTACAGACCAAATAGCCCTCAGCAGTAGCCCCATTACTTTTTACTTCCCTGCAACTTCGAACAGGATACCTTGGAATAACAAGCACATTCTGAAATCTACATCTTGGAGAAGTGGTTGGCACAATGTAATCTGCTATACACCATAGTGAATAAGATTAGCTTGTCAGCCTCCATCACTTATTCAGGGTTACAAGAGACTAATTTGTAACCAAATTTTACAGTCGATCTCCTGAATCGTGAGCTTGATCACATAGATCATGGCTTTCTTGGAACGAAGCTGAACATTGGGATTACTTAATCACTGTAAAACATCCCTGAGGCTGATGTTATTCAGTTGTTACTTTCTGGAGGTGACATCCGCTGCCACACAGTATCACCCCTGTGTTACAGGCTTAAATTGTAGCTTTTCTTGGAGACCATTAGGTCCTGAACTATCAGAAGGCAAAATAAATCATTAAAACCTGCTGTGAATTTAATAACAGGACTATTTCAAAAGCATCTGGGGCAAACCACTAATAATAGTATTTAAAAACCAGTAACCGAGGTTGCCATTGTTGTCGTAAGTGGTAGCCTGTTAGTTTCACAGTCAAGCATCAGGCCCTATGCTGGGTAACTTTGCTCTCGAGGGTGGACTCTTGAAGTTCTCCAACTGATAAAATTATGAAGAGCATTCGTGTCCATTTTTCAGCCATTGAAAAGAGTCCATCCTTGTACAAACAGATCCAATCAATATTTAAGATTTTACAATTGCATTCTCAGAAACGGAAAAATAATTCAGGATTTTTTTTTCTTCACTTCTTCACAGATTTAGATTTCATAGAGAAATGCCGACAAGTCATCGGTCACAGACCTTTGCAAAGTTAGCCTTTGTTTGTTTTTTCTTTCAGTACCGACTGGCTCAACCATTTGTGTGGCTCTGTCTCCAATAAACTGCATTAAGAGCCTATTCCTTTAAGAGTCTCCACTGCTGGAGAAGCTCCTGTACAGTGGGGCTTCCATTAAGACAAACAAGTATTATATCTGTGTTGTTGTTGGATGTGATAAATCAGCAGCTCTGAATAATTTACTAGCGTGGAGGAGGAGCGAGATGAGAGAATTAAAGGTACTACATGGAGAATGGAAAGCTCTTATCCGTTTGTATCCCTCTCTTACCGTCTCTCTCCCTTTACCTCGCTCTCGTCCCCGATCTCTTTCTATGTCCCAATCTGTCTCCATATCCCTTCTCTATTTCTCTCTCCAACTGGTTTTGGGAAGTAATCATACTGCTTGCCTCACATACAAACAGATATTATACACACAAACCTATCTCTCTACCCAGTGTTTGTGGAATCATATATCACCATGGGCAGGGGTCTTATCGCGCTAAACTTTGATTTGGCATGTATCAAACTATGGTGTTATCTTAATTATGTTCCCAGACGTTTTCAATTGATAAAGCTTATCTATTGATAGAGATTTTTTGACAAGGATTATCAAAGGTTTGACAAAGAAGAGGGTGAAATCTGCAGTAACCTCCATGTAAGCTGTTGGCTTCTGTCTAATCTGCAGGAGGCGCAGTGTCCCGCACAGCACAGTTTTTCTTATTGTTGGAATCAGAATCATAAGCAGCTGTATTAAGTAGTTTTAGCACTTGCTTTAGTGGCTACATGCATAACAATAGACAATCTATAGATATAAAAATATCAAATTGACAAAATATACAAGTTATAGAATAATAATAAAGATGAGGTGCAATATGGCTTTTATTTATTTATATGTGCATAAAAACAAATCGGATACGTTCTGCCAAAACCATCAAAAGGTCAACTTTTCAGGATCTGAATCGAGTCTCAAATTGCTCAGTGCAACAGAAAGGTATTGGTAAAGCTTAAAGCTTTTCTGGAGACAGAATGAAAGTGCAAATCATCCAGAATGTTTTTAATTTTATTTTTTATTACTTTCAAAAAAATCCAGACAAAACAACCTACACCATTATAAATGTGCTGGGGTTGTAACAGATGCTGATCCACTCAGTGTACAGTGTACATTGCACTCGATAAGTGAATTACCTTAAAGCCTTAGGTAAACGTAGCATGTGTGTCACTGGTCTCACTAACTCCGTAGCTATCCAGCCAGCTAAACAGTCCTCAATAAAGCCACAGGAGACACTGTGCCGTTTATGGAGTTTATCAATAAAGTTTGTGAAACTGAAACAGGGACAACAATACATATCAGTAACAGCGTAATAGTACAGTCAATGAAAGCACCCGCATATAGCTAAGTAGCTAAATAGCTAAATCAGTTGAGTGATAGCTGTGTGTAGTACAACGCCAGCATTACCAGCCATGAACTAACTTCAGAAATGTCTACTAACAAATATAACAACAGACGTGTGGTGTTAATGTATACAAACATCATTACTTACAGACATTGCGTTTAGCAAGACTTATGAAGGAGGATACGAGAGATGTTACTGCAGCACCACAATATATGAACTGAATCCATTGTGCATGCTGAAAACCACTTCCTGGGTAACCCAGCCCAACTACTTACTGTATCACTAAAGCAACAACTTCCCACTTCAGAATAAAAAAATTAGACATTCAAATGGCCAGTAGGAGGCAGTAAACCCATAAAATCACTCGGAACATAAGAAAACACAGTCCATAACAATGTGGGCAACATGAAATGAACAGGTTGTGGTTGTACACAATATTCTCTTTCGTTGCAATACATGTTCACAACACAAACCCAGAATAAAGTAAATGTCTGCAACATTGTTCTCTCTCTGCAAATAGTTAGATACTTTTTTATCTATTCTTTTCATTAATGTCATATAAATTGCATTGTCTTTTCCAAAATTTATATATTTCTACATTTATTTATATCAACTGTATGTTTGTCTACATGTAGCACCTTATCACCGAAGCAAATTCCTTACATGTGTAAAACATTACTTGGCAATAAAGCTCCTTCTGTTTCTGATTCTGATTATAGTAAAGGGATGGAAGTGATCAATCACTTGAGGCCCTTCAGCTTGACAGTGGAAGCAGGGATCACTTAACATCTGTGGAATATCACTTTAGTCAGAGGATATAAGCACAGGGTCTTTGTCGGCATGTTGTTATGTTCTCATTACCGCCTTTATTTGATTGTGAGTACACAAAACATTTTCTGTGACGATGTCAGGATTGCATCATCAATATTATACATTGTCAAAGGCCTTTTTCCCCAAACAACCCCTCTCATGTTTTTCCTTTATTGTTTTTGGTAAATATAGTAATGTACTATTTGCAAACCTCAAGTTAAAAATGGTTAAACTTTTTGAAAGTTTTTTGGTGACTTGAGTTCTCATAAAAACAGGCACTCCTACTATTTTCTATATTCACACTTGTGGAATGTGCCGTCCTGTGACCCCTGGCACAATTTGTCCTATTTCCAGAGTTGCCGCCCTTGAAAAAAATAGCTCTTTTCCCAGAAAAAAAAATGTTTTGGTCCAACTACAGACATTATTTACTAGTTTGTTGCTTGTGTTTCACATTTTTAACTATTTCACTTGTGCCTGTATCTACAAAACAAAAAATAAATGAATGCCACTCACTCTCTGCTGGTAGCCTACATCCCAGCTTAACGTAGGTCAACGGATGAGCAGAAACAGTTGTTGACACTAACTTAGAAATATCTCCTTGACCCGGTCCTCTTAGCGAATTTACGAATGGATGTACAGTACATGCATTTGAGTTTTAAAAGCAGCCTTACATTAGCCTGCGTGTATTCAGAAATAAGGATATTTTCCATTGTGTAGTTTTTCAAAAAGTGTTTGCTTTACTTGCACTTCTATGTAGACGGAGATGTGAAAGCCTTAATTCAACACCCAAGGACGGTATGAAAAAGACACAGTCACTTACTTACATTTACCGGCCACATTGTGGATCAACACTTATAATGAATATACACTAGAACACATAAAGGAATAGCTGTTTCACATCTGCATAAATTATGTGAAACGAATAGATGCTTCAGAGTTTAAATAACCCTCTTCAAACATATTTGCTGTGAATGCATGTTTTTACATCTTTAATTTAGGAATCTTCAAACATTTAGGAATCCATTCTAATCAGATCAGCTCACCATGTTCACTGCTCTGTGCTCTTCTTTAAAAACACAACAATTTAATTCCAGAAAACTTAACTCTGTGTAATTAGCTGTAAAAACTGTGTGTGGCTTGTTAATTGCAATTATGATTGCTGATCATGTAAACCTATAAAGTAATTTATTTTATTCCTCAATTTCCAAGAATTGTAAATGTCTGTTTATTGTTGCTTCCAGAAAAAGCAAACTTTTAGTTTAGACATTTGGGATAAAAATCCAATTTGAAAGACTTATTTTGAAAGGATTCCATTATTTCAGCACTTTCACTGAGTTCTGTGTAGCTCAGTGGATAAACGAAGACACTAACACTGCTGGGGTTTTAGAGGATGACTCCCTCTGCGGCCACCCATGCTGGTGAGTGGATGCATTTATGAGTGCGTAAGCCACTTTGTATAAAAGCATCCGCCAAATGGCATTTGTTAGTTATTGGGATGTCAGCTATGGTGCTTTGTCAGCTGCACGAAGCCTCAACTCTGCTCTGTTTAAACGTCTGAGTGGTTAGTTTTATCAGAGGCCCGAGGTTGGGATGTCCACATGTGAGCCATCTTTGTTTCAAAACTAGGTCAGTGCATGAGACTTTAAATAGCTCACTGGATACCATCTGTGTCATTTTTACCTGCTACATGTCACATTTCACAAAGTTTTCTGTACTGAGAATTGTCTGTATCAGTTGCCAAGAGGCTGGGTGACCACATTCTTAAAATACCTTGCTGAGTGGTTTCTTGTTTCACAGCTTCTCACTTGACTTGTCAATTAAGAGTATTTAGCAGCATTGTAAATTAAGCAGGATTCAGAAGGGATTCAGCGATGGGCATTTAGCTGGTTCCAGTGTTTTGTTAACCTGATTTCTTTGCTTGTCTCTTGTCGCCCAGAAGCACTGCACATCCTCTCAAGTGATCTTATGTAATGTAGATCCAGCAACTCAGATGTTCACAGTTGCCAGTCTCACAACTGTTCTCAGACATGTTTGACATCATTTACTCGTAGCCAAAAGCCATGAATGAAGGAAACACTATTGCAGAGCGGCAACAACACAACCCTGAATGTATGCAATTGTAGCACAGCTGTGACAGAGTAGAGCAATTATGTGATAAATCGCATCCAAGGCAGAATACTAAAATGATCTCCATATACAGTACTCACTACACAGGGGGATGAAAATACAAACAATATTTAATATGAAATTCTGATTACTTTTTTAAGACTCATCAAGCTAAGTGGGTAACACTTCTCTAGCCGCCTTAGTCCAGATGTACAGTACAGAAATGCTCTCATTCGACTGCATATGCATCAAGCATAGGTATTGATTTATAGTTCAGCGTGGGATTCAAGCCACTGACTGTCAATGTGCTGTACATTATGAGATTAGTTTGTGTAATTGCATTTACATAATTCATTAACTTTGTGATGGAGAGCTATATGCTGTGTTCACATTTTGAACTGGTATGCTAGCTCACAAAATAGCAGCTGAAATGGAAATGATTCATTGCTGAATTTTTTTTAACTTGCTCTCTATTGTCTTCATCACATTTTAGTATTAGAAACATGTGGGACCAATCACAGTTCACCTGAGCTCCACCTGATATCTATGTAGCTTTGACATGTATTTACATTTTTGAAGAGGTGCTTGTAACTTCTGCTACTTCATGACACAAAAGAATAAATCCAGCTTTACTGCCAGAGCAAAGTATGAGATGTAGGGATGTAGCTAATACGCGGTATTAAACGGGCCTGGGACAGTTTATTATCAGGGTTCAGCCTACTCGCTGTCCTACATACGCACCAGCGACCTGCAGAGAGAGACACCGCTCTGTTGCAGTGGAGATGGTGAAGTTAAATATCTCCAAAGTACTTGAGTAGCAGACAGCTTTGCAAAGTGAAAAAGCCCAAAGTCCAGCCCAAAGGGAGTTCCCATCTCCCACAGAAAGCTGTGCTCAGAACCGCTTGAAAACAGCTCGTTTGTAGTCCAACCTTCACTTCCTTGACTTGTGACATTAAAATCAGGCACGTGCACACATAGACATCAACAGGGGCTCAAGCACCGGCCCTTTTTCTTCCTCAAGAGAAAGTGCCCTTTTTTCCGGGATGCTTTTTTTTTTTAAATAAATGAATTTATATATACAG
>JAPMOB010212859.1:0-23741 GCA_029875015.1 Lepomis gibbosus | reverse complement strand
CTAAGACCTTGAGACCACAGCTTTCCACTGCAGCTTCAGCAATAGAGGCTTTGAACATTGCCCACTCATGTTCAATGTCCTGAACCTCCACAGGGATGCCAGAAAAGCTCCGCCGGAGGTTTGAGTTGAAGATCTCGTGGACAGGGGCCTCCACCAGATGTTCCCAGTTCACCCGCACTACCCGTTTTGGCTTAGCAGGTCTGTCCAGACTCTTCCCCCACCCCCTGACCCAACTCATCACCAGATGGTGATCACTTGACAGCTCCGCCCCTCTCTTCACCCGAGTGTCTGAAACATACGGCCTCAAATCAGATGAAACGATTACAAAATCGATCATCGATCTTCGGCCTAGGGTGCTCTGGTACCATGTACACTTATGAGCATTCTTATGCTCGAACATGGTGTTTGTTATAGACAATCCATGACTAGCACAGAAGTATAACAACAAACACCCACTCGGGTTCAGATCAGGAAGGCCGTTCCTCCCGATCACGCCTTTCCAGGTAACTCCGTCATTGCCCACATGCCCAGCAGAACTATGGAGTCCCCTACTGGCGCCTCATACAGGACCCCATTCAGGGTCTCCAAGAAGGCCGAATACTCTAAACTTCTGTTTAGTGCATAAGCACAAAGAATAGTCAGAGTTTTTCCCCCCGCTACCCGAAGGCGCGGGGAGGCAACCCTCTCTTTCACCGGAGTAAACTCCAACGTAGCGGCGCTCAGCTGGGGACTTATGAGTATTCCCACACCCGCCTGGCGCCTCACACCTTGAGCAACTCCAGAGAAGAATAATGTTCATCCACTATCAAGGAGTACGGTTCCAGAACCAAGAATGTGCGTGGAGGTCAGCCCCACCAGATCTAATTGGTAGCGCTCCATCTCCCGCACGAGTTCCGGCTCCTTCCCCCATAGAGAGGTGACGTTCCACATCCCAAGAGCCAGCCTCTGTTGCCTGGGTCTGGTCCGTCGAGGCCCCTGAACTTCACCGCCACCCATGTGCCAGCGCACCCGACCCCTACGGATCTTCCAATGGATGGTGGGTCCAAAGGATGTAGAGGGGGGTGCCACATAGCTTTTTCGGGCATGCAAACCTCTCCACCACGATAAGGTGATGGTTCCCAGAGAGGATCATCAACCAAATTTCAAACAATAATGAGACTTCTTATCAGGAGAATATCGACAGTCTTGCAGAGTGGTACTGAGAGATCTAAAAATGTATATGCAGCAGTGGGTTGTCCTGCTCATTGTCTACAAAATCAAGAAGCTGATCAATGATTTTTGGAAAAAGTAGACAAAGACACTCATGTCTACGTCAGTGGTGCTGAGGTAGAGCAGGTGAACAGTTTCAGGTTCCTGGGAATCAGCATCACAGAGAACCTGACATGGTCATCTCACATATCCACGCTGGTATAGTAAGTTCATAAATGACAGCTTGTTGTCAGCTTTTACAGAGGAGCAATAGAAAGCATTCTGACTTGAAACATCACAAACTGGCATGGGATGTGCACGGCACAGGACCGGAGGTCTCTGCAGCGGGTAATTAAAACTGCTTAGAAGATCATTGGTACCCATCTCCTGAGCATCAGTGACATCGATGAGGTGAGGTGAGGTGACTATGCAGAGTCCAAAGGATACTAAAAAGCCTTGGTCTGTGCTGCTACTGTAAACTTTTTCAGGGCCTCTGCCATAAATACAGACAAAGTAACAAACATAATATAGGAAGACTTTTTCAGTTAGTTATCATTTTATAAAATATGATTAAAAATAATATTAAGTTAACAAAGATAATAATATTAAATAAATGAAATGGCCAAATATTACACATGCACATTTCAGCTTTATAAAAATAAGTCCATGAAGCATTAGGCAATGTTTCATGAGGGTTACCTGTTAGTTGGTTTGCATCTTAGACCAGGATAAACATACATGCAAATATACATAGATGAACTGATGTGTTACTTAGCATGAAAGATAAAATATCAAGGTTGTCCACCTGCAACTACTATACATCTTGTGTTAATGTTGGCTGTTGTGTTGTATTATCTTCTAATGTGTCACTCACAACCAGAGGTGGAAAGAGTCCAAAAATATTCTACCTAAGTAAAAGTACAATTACTTTGATGAACTTTTACTACAAGTAAAGTTACTGGTATAAAAATCTACTCATGTAAAAGTGGGAAGTAGCTCATTTAAAACTAACACAGAATAAACATTACTTAATTCGTTTTTTAGCCTGAAATAATTGCCATATTACTGTTTAATATGTTCAGCTTTCGCAAAATGAACGTTTTTATTAGCTTATCAGTGTGAACAGACTCCTTAAAAACGTGGTAGGCCTAAATCCATAATGATAAATGTACACAGGCCTACTTAACTAGAAAATGCTCTTATAGGAGGCAGTTCACTGAGGAGTGATGGCTAACATCTGTAACTGTAAATGTAAATGCTATGTAATATGACAGCTATTAATGCAGCTTCGCCGTTATTGAGCCTGAAACACCACAGCTCACAGAAATCTGGGGCATCTTAACAAAATATTGTGGGACTGGTATTGGTATTTTCCATAATTCTGTGAGCAGCCATGATCTGACTTTATGCTGCACACACATGAGTCTGCAAACAGTGAAAGTGGAAGGAGTTGGTTGCCCGGCTGAAGGTGGAGGTGTGCAGCCTGTGGCTTGCAGCTCTTTATCTAACAGCTCTCTGTGTCTGCTGCTGCTGACTGCTGCATTACTCACTGCAATATTTCAAACTGGTCCGCTGTCAGAAAGCTGTTAAAAAATGATAGTTGTCTTGTTGTGTAGACGCATTTTTGATGAATGAAAGTGCTCAGTGCTAATCTCACTTACAGACAGATTGCATTTCCTGTAAGTGCTTCAAAATAAAGGTCAACCTGTGTTTCACCAGTTAAATGTTTTTAATGTGAAGCTGCAGCAGCAAGAAATGTTCAGTTTGGATTAGCAGTAACTTTAACATTAACAGCATTTTTTCACAGCTCACACTGCATGATGATGAAGCTGCTGTTCTCTTGCAAAGTGGTCGTGAGTATTTCCTTGCACATTTTTTTACTCAGCAACAGATGTGATTGAAATTGTAGCTAGGTATAACACTTTAAAGAAAACATACTTAAATAAAAGTAAAATTACAGATTTAAAAAAACTACTTCAAAAAGTACACAAAAAACCCCACTCAGTTACTACTCTGGTAGTAAACCATAAAACCAGGTTACATAAACCTGTTCTTAGATAAAAGACCACATGTATCCAGTTTGAACTCTGTATTAAGTTTAATCTTTAGTGGATAGAAGTCCAATTTTTGTGAAGCGTTCAAGGAAAAAATATTGTTGATTAAAACAATGGACACTTAACTCTGGCAAATTTTATTTTTTTATTTTTTATTTTTATTTTTCTAACAATTTTCATTTTTCTCTCACTAAAGCAACATAAATAAATAAACTGACAAAATTGTTACTTGTTACTCTGTGCTAAGTAACAAAAATGTATTTCTAATCTGAGCTGGCCTGTTTGTTGTCCAACACATTTCATTGTATTGTTAGCCTTGTGTTAACCTACATATGATAATAAAACTGAATCTTCCCCCATTCACTGTAAGCTTTATAAACAAAGCATGGTTATCACTTTGGTGGGCATCATTAAATTGGAGAGAGTTTGTCACTGTTGGTAGGGCACTGGAATAATTACCATCAGGATGCATGATCTTTTACTGTGACTGACTCTAATCTAGTTTATTGTTCAAAACATCGGCTTTTATAGTTTCCTTTTAGTAGTTTTTATACATATACCTTAAACATATACACACATGTATACAAGTATTTATTTCTTAGTAACATTAAGTCAAGTCTATTCATATTACATTCCACTTAAAAAAGATTTTCTCCTTTTTTGAAAGCTGGTTAATCATCATAGCAGTCGGGGAGACTGGATGTGGTTGTAACATGGGAAGAGTTGTAACTACACCAATTCCACCAATTAGAGATAAGATAAGAGTCATCAGAGCCCTTCTGTATTTACTTTTTTCCTTCCCGATCAGACATTTTGACAAAAGACTATATTGTGTTTAGTATACTATTGTAGATAAAATTGTGTGACTTATTAGATTAAAATGTAGTTTCTTATGCAACATGTGATGCATTTTCCCCAGCTAATTTCAAACTACTATGCTTATACAGCTAAACAATGGCTGACAGGGGTGGAGTGGGTTTTAAAAGTGTTACAACCATCCCCTGTACATACAGCTAGGGAATTCCTTGATTTTAAAATTTTTTCAGTAAACCAAAGTGGGTACTTGTGTTACAACCACACCCGGTCTCCCCTACAAGTTCTAGTAGAAGTAGTGCTAGTGCTACTACTATATGCTGTGATAGTAGCAGCAGTAGTTACATTGAAAGTAGCTCTAGCAGTCACAGATATAACTGTTATCCTTGTACCAGTAGTATTAGCAGTAATAGTTGCTGTGGTAACGGTATCTGCAGTAGTGGAAATAGCAGTAGTAGCAGCCGTATTTTCTAACATCATCTAGTGGACTTGGTAGTTTATTCTGCTCCCTGCTGGCCAGAGAGGCCACTCCACACCACCCCAACCTTGTTTCTCCATTTCCGCACTCAGCAGCATCAGATGGCCTCCTCACATGAAACCAGCAGTAAAGACGATCTGTCTTCCTTCATCTCATTACCTCCTTGAACTCTGCATGAGCCAAGTCTAAATGCCCTTTAATATCCAACCAGCATGTGTAATGTAATGAGTTCTGCATATTTGGCATTAAGGATGCAAATCAAAAAAGAACAGCAAATTTATAAAAAGAAAAACTAGCAACCAGATCATGTGGTTCTGACTGAAATAGCTTTAATTGTGCAGTGCTGTTGTGGTAAACAGTTTGTAATTAATTACCATACTAGTAGCAAATAAATTATACAGTATATAGAAGAGTACTATTAAGAAAAGTATGTATATGTTCCAGGTAAAATACCGTATTACTATTTGAGCTTACTATTTACATTTTCACTCTGTAACTAGCAACAGCATCGGATTTTAAAGAAACTCCCCTCGGTCTCCGAAGTCTGTGGGCTTGCAGCTAAAAAGGCTTTTGTGTGTGTGTGTGTGTGTGTGTGTGTGTGTGTGTGTGTGTTCAAATGTGATCAGGAATTCATTAGTTGAGAGGAAGCTCTATGCTATAGTCTGTTTTCTGTCAGTCTGTCGCTCGCTGATTTTTTCCCAAGGCCAAGAGGATATCCCTTACACACACACACGAGCATGCACACACACACACACGCACACACAGACACAAACATGAATACTGATACAACCACACATGGAAAAAGAGAAAGTGAGGGAAAGAGTCAACACACATGCAGCATAAAGACATGCCGATAATAGAAATGTATATATAGAGGTACATCAGAGAATATAACAGAAATTCAATATCTTGAAGACCCATAATTCCAATTTGTTGTAATAACAGTTGACTATATATGACAATCTCACACTACTGTTATTCACAAAAAGGACCGGAAAGAATATTATTTGTATAAAACGATCCAGTAGATTATTAGGTACTTCTATGCAATATAATGCAATCCATTATGGAGGTTATCATTTTATTATAATCAATATTATATTTATTACAGAGGTTCGTTGTTAGTGGTGGCATTATACTGGTAGGCATTATGCTCTGAGCTGTTGTTTTAGGTTGCATTAGATTTTACAGGTGTACCTAATAAAGAGCAAACTGCAAGTGAACCACTTTCTACATAAACCAGACAAATCTATTAGAAAAAAAATACAAGTCTCCCAAACGAGAAATATTCAAGTAAAGTATCATAACTAAAAAATGCACAGTGCGCTAGTAAATGCAACTTGTTATTATCATCAACCTCCGCTGTTATTTGCACGCAGCTTCATTTCTGACCTGTTTACTCGAAAATCAGCAGTTTGCGTAGAAAGAGAATTAAGCTGTAGGCTTCACTGCTGCATGTCACCTGAACATCATGCTAATATTTTCTGCTCCTGTCAGTAGCACCAGACTACATGCTGTGCTAATGTTCTGTAATGACTGAAACACGCTGCTGAGCTCCTGATTTATTCATTTCAGCTCTGTTTTCAGCATTTGGACAGAGAGGAGGGGGCAGCTGCGGCAAAGGAAGCGCGTGAGCGTGATGAATAACAGTTAAAAGTGGCTTAATAACTAAACAGCTCCGATTAAGGTTTTAAACAGGGCTGAAACGTGAACGCGCCCTGCTATGGACAACACACAGCCAACATCAGCGCGTGCGAATCCTGCTCATTTCCAGCGCGCGATAAGAACTGTTTTGGGTATGCGCGCGAGGGCGTGTGTAATGTGTGTAAATCACATTTAAACCCCTCCAGGCAAAGGTACACAACGCAGTTGTGTATTAATTTACACATTTTTTCCCAATAAACTCAGAGCATCTCTGTTTACATGAAGGAGATTAAACGGTGACTTTCAGAGTAAATAACAAGAGCGTTTCATCGCAAGCCAAGAATTACTGCTCGTGCTGGTTGTAAAACGATGTTGCCGATTTTATTCTGTACACAGAACAGTATAATGTCTATATAAAACACTGCAAATAAACTTTATAACCTCTTAGAAACAAACAAAAGAGCTTTTGTTGTGTAAGCAACTTCAGCTTTTCTTTTCTTTGTCAGTGTGTTTTGCGTCATTCAGTGAATTTTGTGAAAAGAGGTATTAGATGTGAAATATTTACTGTTAGAACTACATGTTAAATTACGATATAAACTAAATACTTTAAGAAATTGAAGAATCGGGCTTCAGCACGTGCTAGGGATTTACAGGCACAAATGGAACCAAACTGACGAATATCTTTCGTTTCTTTTTATTCTGTAAGAAATGCAGGCAAGCTTGTTATTACCAAGACACTGCAATACGCACGAATGCCCCAAATGAAAGGCCTGAAAAGAAAACACATTGTATTATTTTATTATCTTATAGCCATTATTTACTTAAATTGTGTTGTTGTTTTGAGGAATTTTTATCTTCAGTTGCCTGTACGTTCCGGGGTATAAATAAAGCTTATTAGTAGTAATATAACATATCATTACCATATAGCAGCCATAGGCCAGAGCCTATTTTAACAAAAAAATGGGCCTACACTTAAATTATATACTGTTCTAAAAACATTTCTACACAACATAATAATAATAATAATAATAATAATAATAATAATAATAATAATATTAATAATAATAATAATAATTTATAAAAACGTATTTGTTAAAAATAAAACGTGTTGTCATTATCTTCTTGTATTATCCAAAACATATTAGGCTAAACTTCTTGGATATACTCTTGAAAATGTCCATGGTCATTTCCTAATAAGAAATCAAACAAAGAAGGGCCAGAATTTTTTGCTGCCGTGACTGCGGTTTGAGGACATTAAAACGGCACAAACAGGTAAAAAATAAAAAATATATATAAAAACAACAAAAGAAGAACAAAACAAAGCCTGTAGTAGTCCTATATCCACGGCAATATTTCAGTTATCAAAGACTATTATTATAAAGCCAAAACCAAGCAAACTGGCATTTGCACGGTGATGACAGCAGTGCACGAGGCAGAATGATAATTAGAGCATTTTCGTTTGAAATGTTAAAGTGACAGGAAGTTTATGTCTCGGTGTTGATTTCCACATAATTCCGTGATGATGTTAATGGCGCCTGTGATTAAAGCGGGTTCAGTGTGTGTGTGTGTGTGTGTGAGAGAGAGAGAGAGAGAGAGGGAGAGAGGTTTACCTGCAGATGATAGCAATGATGATAAATGGTAGCCTAAAGTTGAAACCCATTGCAAATTAAAAGCCTCAAACACCACAGAGCCACGTGTCAAGGAACGTCAGGCACACACTGAGAGAAAATAAGTCGCAAGAGCATATTACCAACGGGGTGGGAGTCTGTGTGCAGGTTGTATTCTTAAAAGGACTTATCGATGTTAAAGATAAGGATGCACTGAAAAGAAAAGCCAGGACTTCCCAAACTGTCAAGGACCCCATATATTCACATTAGAAACCAAACAGCCAAGGAATGTCATCTGGAAGTTTAGCTGTTAGATAGTAAAAGAACTGGACCCAGAGGATAAACCCTGGAGTGTATGAAGCAGCAGGAGCCGAATATGTTTTGGTGTTTTACTGAATCAGACTGTGAACAACAGAAACTTCTTATTTGCTAGGTTTGTTATGAGCCCGGTACAAGCATTACATCCTATCTGGGGAAAATTGGACAAAGTCTGTTTTCTTTTTAAATTACTTTTCAAATTTGAACAGGAATTTTAGGCCCTTGTGGACATTGATAATACTTCTGGTTAGTCCAGCCAACATCCGGCTTAAGCCCCGTCCATTCGTGTATAGATATGTTAGTTGGTTGAACAGATACATATAATGGTGTACTTGCTCATCCCTTGTGCAAACTGACCACATATAGTTTTCAGTAAAGTGTAAATATGATGTCTAGCAGGCAATGCTACAGTTGAATGAGATGGCCATTCAGCAGGGGTAAAAAAAAATTACTGGCATAAACTTGAACTTGAGATACTGGAGCTATCCAGCAGAGTTTCAGGAGCAGGACCACACCTCAATTATGCCACATCTGGCTTTCCTATAAATACCCACCTAACCTGCTCCTCTGCTTGAGCTCTCATATTTTGCAGCAGAACCGAAACCAAGCAATATCGCCGCGAGCATGCTAAGCTACTATTCCATAATGAGAATTATTACAAGCAAAACAAAACACTGGCACTGTGGTCAAATGACACCGGGACTTCAGTCCTACTGCTGCCCACCTCTAGTAACTGCAGCAGCTCACTCTAGATGGGGCTGCTGGCACTGGGATGCCAGTGTAGACAGAATGGTTTGCAGGTCCCTACTGCACTGTGTTGTGTTCGAGTGCACAGTGCAGTGCACAGTCACTGGACACTGGCACATCTTGTTGAACTCAATTCCTGTTTTGAGTCCAAAGAGAACAAAATCATCATATGATACTTCACAATAACACCTTTCGCAGTCAAGTTCAGTGCAGACTGATGAGAAATGATGCAGTAGGTTTGCTAACAATCAGCAGATGGCACAAAAATAGGGTCTAATACAGTTGCACCCAATACCAAGAAGGGCAGCTCACTCTAGCCTGCGCTCCAGACACCAGGATGCCAAAGCCTCCTCCTGCCCTTTTCCGGCAACCGTGACAGTTTGCTCTAGTTGGGGATCCTGGCACTGGGAAGTTGTGATCGTCCACCTCCCAGCTTCACTGGTCCTGGAGCTCACGTGAGCTGCAGCCTTCTGCACCAGGTGCCAGCTTCCCATTTTCAGCTGTTCAGTGAGGACACATACTGGAGCACACATTTGACTGTGAAATTAACCTCTGTATCCTTGCCACCCATGCAGCCCTATCATGCTGTCTTCCTGCTCCATTCCCGTCCAGGCGAAGCCACATCAAGCCCACTGTTTTTCTTTGACCTAAGGGTTCCACTGACTGCAGAGAGAACAGGAGCCCCTGCGTATCCCTCGCGTTTCTCTGACTCACTGTTGACACAAATGTGTTTCGAGCTTCACTCCGAATTGAAAAGTTTAACCAAATCAGCTTTTTGGGTTCCAATTCCTCCTTGCCCAATGCTGCATGCCAACTTCTCTCCATCCTCCTCATCTTTGCCCTATGCATTATTCCCTCATTTGCTATCAATCAATTCTTCCATTTCATCACGTTGGATAGACCAAGCTGTGCCCAACTCAGAGACGGAACAGGATCACCTTGTTCTACAATGATCAGCTCACTCATCTAATTTCAATCTGGTTTGGGGGGGTTCTATAATGGAAGGTGGTTTGCAGCAGAATGGCCCATGAGAGAGAAGCAGCCCAACCCAATATCCACACAGAAAAGCAAAACAACAGAAAAAATGATTAATGAAAAATAGTACTTATAATAGTGCAATAATAATGAGACTAATAGTAATAATAATAATAACTTAGCAGTGGGTGTAACTTGCATTAAGGTACAAGGTAGTTTATTAATCATTATACAGCACAAGGCTGCATTACTAAACAAATTTTGTAGTTCCTTTATGCTACACACATAACATATTAAGTCTTGACTGTGTTTGAGCACCAAGCATCATCGATGTAAAACACATCCACTCATCTTGAGTCTTGCACTGACAGCTCGGAATACAGACCGCCTGCCAAGTGCTTGATCCGGGATGTTGATTGGGCAGGTCTCTGTAAAGATGTGGGAACAGTCTGGTCAACATGAGTCCCATTTTGTCAAGACCGGATCTCTAGGAGCAGAATTAAATCCAAGCTTGGCCAGCATGTCTCCTCTCCTGGCTCTCTTTCCTCTCCTTTGAGCAACGCTGTGGCCTGGTCCGGTTGTTTGGGCCGGGTGGATCATGGTCTGCTGCTCTTTAATCCAAAAACCCCGTCTTCATCTTCCAATGACTGTATTTATGTCAGAGGTAACACGCGTTTTGGCAAGAATGCCTGAAAAAAATGTATGTAGTTTGAAGGAGCTATCGGCTGCTGCTTTCACAAGCGCTGCCTGTTGCCATAGCAAGGGATAAGAATAATGGTATAAGAATGCATACAGATGGAGATGTAGAGAAGGAGAGAGGAGCTTAGGGTACCATGACGAGTCCCCCGGCAGTCCAGGCCTATAGAAGCATAACTAAGGGGTGTTTCAGGACTCACGTGAGTCTTGAAGTCTTAAGCCTACTCTTAAATGTTGTCTGTGGTGTCTCCCAAACCCAACTGGGACCTGATTCCACAGGAGAGGTACTATAAGCTCCTTATGGTGCCTGACCAGTAAGCGCTTTTTGGCGGGCAGAAGGATTTTAAATTCTATTCTGGATTTTACAGGGAGCCAGTGTAGAAAAGCTAAAACACAACAAATATGATCTATTTTCCTGGTTTTTGTAAGCAAATGTGCCGCAGCATTCAGGATCAGTCGGATTTCTCAGATGACACCATGGCATTCTACTTAAAGTGAACTTAAACCAATTAATACTGTCAGCTTACATCCGAAGTCCAGTCATCACTGAACCATTTGGAGAAGGGTGAATTCGTCGTGCCCGGGTGCAAAGGTAGATTCCCAACTGCAGCTTCCCCACAATACAGAAGCAAACTTGATGAAATGTGCTCCTTGCTAGTGAAATTTGTGTACATTCAAATAAGACTGTATGCAGTTAGCAGCAGGCAGTGTTAAGAATTTTACACAGAAAAGATAGATGACAGTTATTGTGGTATGTGGTCCAGCATCACATCATTACTTCATCCCAGTGGTCCAAAAGAGAACCAGTGAACATAATTTACAATTGGTTAATTCATTGTAAATTAGATGAATGTGATTCGTAAAAGAAATATACAAACACACACATTTCTGTTCAACCGTTTTATAGTCAAAGAAAAAGAGGGGGAGAGGAGGAGGGGGTATATATAGACTGTTCTTATGAAAGCAAGAAACGTCCTGTTACTTTGACAGCTATAAAATTTTAGGCCCTGCCTTAAACAAGGTTGCAACACATTCTCACTCTTAGCTCGTCAAATACTTCCTCTTGACTCAGTGGCCCTCCGCATCAAAATATGATGCTGAAGGTGCCCCTCTAGCCTCACTTCTGGATCAAGCAAGTAAGCAATGATAAATATGCAACATCACGTTAGACTTTTAAATATAGGTTGCGTGGTTAACGTCAATGTTTTGAGGTTTTTGAGATAGGACAACACAAGGTCCTCCAAAAGAATTCATTACCTCAGAGGTCAGGGCAACAGGTCTGTAATCATTAAGTCCTGTGGTCTTTGGTTTTTGCGGGACGGGGATTACTGAGGAGGTCTTGAAGCAGCCTGGTAGGTGGCATGTTTCCAGTGAGGTGTTAAAGATGTCCATTAAAACCAGAGAAAGTTGATCGGCATAATATAAAATATATAACTATATAAAATGATACACAATGGTTTACTAATTATTTATCTCAAGCCATATCTCAAACAAACAAACCTCCTCTGGCAATAGATGTTACTAACTACTAGATATAGATGCAGTATTTGCTAAGTCCTAGCATCAATTTAATGCATAGTTGGCAGCAGTGCTATTTACACTACACTACAGTAGGCTACACTACACAGTACAAAGTAATTACAAATACAGTGATCCAGAGCACAATGTGTCAGTCTAACCTAGAGTGTGTGTGTGTGTGTGTGTGTGTCAGGAGTGAAGTTAATAAGTTTTCAGTGACCTAAGCTCCTCAGAGAGTTTTTCTTTACCCATAAAGCATCTCTGCACCACTTAGCTCAGCTCACCTCTCCCTCTGTCAGGGGAGGGGTCAGAGAGAGTGAGGGAGCAGCGAAGTGATAGAGTGCGAGGTACGATGTGAGACATCATTCCACAGCTGGTTAACAGATGGCTGGAGCGGACACACACGCATGACCTTTCATCATCTACAGTGTATGCCTAGCTAGCAGGCTAACTGCTAACAGCAGCTAACTACAAACACTGGTTAGAAACACGACTGCTTACCACTGACTGGCTACAAGCATTGTACTGTAAGTCCGATAGATGCGTATGTGGACATACTGCAAACAGGTTGGTGGTAATGTGGCCAAATGAGTCTCTGACCACATATTTAGATGTCAATACACTTCATCAGTACTTATTACTAAGACGCACAGGGCTTAAAGCAGTTGACCTGTCATCTGACAAACTGTAACTTTCCAAGATATGTTACCTCTGAATGAAGGTTATAAGGCTACATTTTTAACTAGTCAGTCTTTAACCTTTCAGTTACATTATAGCCATGACCAAAGTTCAAATCAATTTTATTTATATAGCGCCAAATCACAACAACACTTATCTCAGAGTGCTTTTCAGTTGTCACTTGTATGAATGAGCCTACATTTTTAGTCATGCTAGTGGCATGGCTCTAGGAATGGCACTGTCAGCCTGTCAGTGCCATTCCTACTCAAAAAACCACTTTGGTTCAGTCAGAAGTATCTGTTGGATTGACATGGCATTTTTTTTACAGACAGTAATGGTCCCCAGAGGATGAATCCCCTTGCTGATCCCCTGACTTTTAATCTTGCGCCATCATTAGGACTTTGTTATAAGAAGACAAACCAAAATTGTGTACCATGATCCACAACATCTCACTATCCACAAATATACAGAGTGATTTATACATGTGAAACAGGTTTTGAATATTTGAGGATCGTTTTAACCCAACGGTCATGATTCTGGACCAGGTTCATCCATGTCATCTCCAGGTAAGTATGCTGAGCAGTGCATGGTTACCTAGAGTTTGTTAACAGCCACAGAGCATGAATGGAATTTTTTTCTTTGACGTGCTCATCCATGCTTTCATGTAGAGTTGTTACACAATCATTATGAAGCTCTGCAAAACCAAATGTTGTCTTTGTACGGATTACCATGAAATTTAATATAAATATTCCTGGTCCTGGGTAAATAGTAATAATTTTGATGACCTCCCTAACCACTCCTGTAGGTCAAATAGTCTACTCAAGAATTGCCAAAATAATCAGATAGTCATGCTGCTTATAGAGAACACACATGCTTCCCAGAGGAGGAACTCTTTCCTTTTTGGGACACCCACTGAGCTTCACTTTAGTGCCAATCTAAGGCGAAATTTTGCACATAAGATATCCCATTATGTATTTGTTGGATTTCTGGATTTCCATGAAATTGGCGTCCAAATTTGAGTACATTCTTGCTCCCTAGGTGATAATCCCTTTCATATCAATGCTCATTTGTCCTATTATTGAGTGGCACCTGTAGAACAAACTTTAAATTTTCAAAACTTAAAAATGATCACTCGCTGTGATAAATAAGTTTTTTCTGGCTTCATGCTTAGAAAGGCAGTTGTAACCGAGTTGGAAGCAGCAATGGATTAGGAGGAACCGTATTTTGGTTGGTTGGTTTCAGTCATGAGCAACACATCAGCTCTTTAAGTGCACTGATGCCACAAGTCACTATTTCTGTGGTGAAAAAGAATAAACTGGAGTGGATCTGCCAGAAAGCCTATCCCAAGTGGAAACTCTGACTTATTCAGCTTATCCCACTTACACTCTGTCTGGCCTGGAGCCCTTGGGTTGCATTGACTTGTGCAGTGTTTTTCAGCTGCAGTTATTTTTAGTGCGTGCCAGTGAATGTATTTTTGACTTTGTCAATTCATTCCTGAATTTGCAGCATGTTTCTGTTGATGCACCCACCATCTACTTTTGCAGTATGTTTTGATTGTGGTCTTTGATTTACAATATATACAGAGCAAAGCAGAGCATTTTTTTGTTATGATTATATTTTCATTATTTTTTTTAAGAATCTATCATCAGACAGCATCAGCAAACCCTCGGAGGAATTTTTTTTCATTCACATAATGCTCAGCACTCACCTCGTTCAATTTCCTCCTACCTTCCTGTCTGTGATGAAAACATAAGCTAGCAGCTCTCTGCTTTCCTGGAGCTGTAAATCTACCAGCAGACAGACACAGGGAGACAGAGAGAAAACGTGGTCTAACAGTGATCATGTCCTTGTGTGTCTTCTTAACTAATAAATCATCATTGAACGCGCCTTTGCTCGGGCTGCGTGGATATGCCAGCTGCTGCTGAGTGTTGCACAACATCTGACGAGAGCTGAGACATGGGCAGCATAGTCTTCAGCTGAAAACAGAAAGCCTGGACAACAATGTGGATAACAGCTGCTAGAAGGGTCTGAGATGAAAAACTAATGGTCTGGTCAGATTTTGCCTCTTCAAAAACTTAAAGAACGTTACGATTTTCAGTTCACGTGTCAGCTCAACTCATTTCATTGTTGAGGATGTTGATAGTGTTATATGGAACGGTCTATTCCCTCCATAACTAAAACATAATCATATCGGACAATCTTAATGTTTTTTAAACAGTAGACATTCAGTTTCTGTAATCCATATGCTGATAAACTTGCAAAGAAATTCAGATTAGCAAATTGTAGCAAAGCTCATTTCAAGGAAAGGAAGCAAGGGAAAGGTTTGGCTGCTTTTTTGATGATAGCGCCTTGTTCTACGTGCATGGTTCAGCTAAATGTCAGGGGTTGTTAGATACACTTCATCCAGGTGCATTACGATTTGTAACTACATGTTTGATTCATGTTGAGCTTGAATGACATATGCATTTTAGCAAAGCTCGTGTCTCTTTCATGTGTGTCAATAAGGCTAATTTGTGGAGATTAATTCAATTTCACGTGATGATTTCCATTTTATTATACAACATTTCAAGGGGAAAATGTTTCTAATTCCAGTGTTCTATCTATTCTGGTGTTAATAACAAAAGTGAACTACATATTAGATTAATTAGAAATATTTACTAGTCGGTGTCTGAATTTGAAAACTGAACACAAACCAACACAAGGCACAGGAAGGGCCGGAGTGTAATTGTCACAACAGGAATTGAAAAATACTGACTTTCATTCTAGCTAGTTTTTCATTATTGTAGTCAATTAAATTAAAAAAACATGAAACACAATACACAGTGCTGCACACAGATGAAGGCTTTGGAATAGACATTTTATTCAGTCTGAGAATTGAAGGAATTCATTTAACTTTTCAGTTTGTGGTCTTTGTATGCTTACTGTTGTACTGTAGTATTCAGCAATGGTCACAACCATACTAATGAGTTAGAGAGGGAAAATGTAATGATAGAAAATAAATAAAATCTAGGATCTGCAGGTTGACAGTGTCGTTGGTGAAGCTGTCCACTCACACTAGTGGTAGGCTTTCAGTTTATTTTCATTTACATTGTTTGAAATTCTGAAACAAAATAAACACTGATTTCTTTCCCATTGCAAATAAAATAATAATGTTGAAGTTTTACTGGAATCATACTGTACAGAACTCTGCATTTTAATCAGTAGAGAAATATGTGTTGAAGTAAATTAACATATACATTGTGTAAAGGAGCAGATCAATAAATAAAGTAAAAGTAGAAACATTTATACAGCACTGCTTCTACAACAAAAACTCTATATTTTATGTTGCACTGTTGACTGCAAGTGTATACTGTATGAGACCTGTGTCCTATAATACTTTAATAGTCCAAAGCTTTGTGGACCATGAATGCACAAACAAGACAACTCTTTATATTGTCCTTCACAGGCTGTTTCATCTGACTTGCTTTAAGGCTTTTTCATCATAAATAACAGTGGTCAGAATCATAATCTCCACTAACACTGTTACTAATCATATTGACAATATGAGAAATATAAAATGATCTCATAATCAAAGTGAATTTAGTACATAGCTTATGCAGTAAAAGCTCTGCCATGCAGGCGGCTGACAGCGGGCTTGTATAATGACAGAGGGAAACAAGAGCTGCAGGCAGAAAGACAGAAAGCAGAAATGGTGTAAATCCTCCTGTGTTTGGAGGAGGTGGTTTCTGTGGTTTTGATGGCTCTGTTTCGAGGGCTTTAGCTTTGATTTAGCTCACACTGACAGCAGCAGTTAAGAGGCCAAAGGTGTGTTTAAAGCCTGTGAGAAATGCCTCATAACCCAACCTGGAATTTTATATCAGAATTAATAATATCTCAGTTTGACTTACAAAGACAAAACAAGTCCGTTTTACAATAATAAAGTGCTAATCTGTGAGATATTTTGTTCCACCCAGGGAAAATAGCTGTTTGCCCCTGGTGTTTCTGAGATGACTTTTGCAGAAATCACCTGTCAGTCACACGGTATGAGAGATACTGTGACATCTTTATTTACATACAGCTGACACAGTTTATGTGTCTGTAGATAGCACTTGTTTCTTCATACGTATAGCCATGCTTTTAGTCACTCTTCATGCAGGCATTCCCACTTTTCAGTCATTGTGGCGAGGGATTATATTTGTAATAATAATAACAGTAACAACAAATAATAATAGTAACATAATAGTCATAATCCATTTGTAAGAAAATAGTCTTCTTTATTCTTCTTTCAAAAGTGTCAGCCTGGCTTTAATTTGAGCTAAACTTAAAACTCAAACTGCAGAACTGGACATTTGGAACAATGAATTCTATTCTCACACACACACACGCACACGCATATATATGTGTGTATATATGTTCTCATTGGGTTAACATAAATATGTCCCGTTTTATTGCCTTCATGCTGTGTATGTGTTGTGTTTCTGTGTTAATGTTTTAATTAGAACCAGACAATGTAGCATAATGATTTCCTGTATAACCTGACCTAAAACTTAACTAACTTAAAAATTCTCGTTTTTAGTAATGCTCTGCATGCTTCTAAACTTTTCAGTAATTATTTAAATTTTAATCTTATATTATTGTAACGTGTCTTAGCAACCACAGATGACAAATGGTCTTTTTGTTTAGCGCATTCACAGCAATGTTAAATAATGTCCAATGTCCCTGATAAAAAAACAAACTTTTTACATATTCTTGTGTTTTTTGAACAAGATTTGTGGCAAACAGCTTCAAGAAAAGGTCACTAGAGTGTTAAGACTCATTTTGGCTATTTCTTACTGTATTTGTTTCAGTTACAAAGTGAAAATATCAAATTAAATTTCAAAGCTTAAATTCCTTTTCCTCATAAATATGGACTTATTTTCACATAATTCCAATGCGTGAAATATAAAAACGGATTATCACTTGAAAGGTTTAGTTTTATGTATTCCTCTGTCATAAAGAGTCACTTTTTTCCCCGATTTCTGAAAACTATCAAGAGTTGCAGCTGAGCTCTGAACTTTTAAAATCCACAATATGAAATGGCCACCAGTCCTTCCTGGCTCACAGCAGGCAGCAATGTGATACCAGTTAATCCTGCTTTCTCCCACATTTCTTTCATCCACTCTCTCTCTCTGTAAATCCTCTGTTTTCTCTTGCATCCATAATTGCGTCAGTCTCTCTCTCTCTCTGTCGTGTCATTGGATATGGGTTAATATCCTCTCTGTCATTCTCTATCTTAATCCTCAGTTTTTCATTTGAGCTTTTATTGATTCTCCTTCTCTGTTTCATGTGGCTGTGCTTTTCATTTAGGAGTTGCATTTTACTGGGCAGCTTTTAGTGGCTGCTGGATGCTAACAGGCCTGTGGCAGCAGAATCCCACCACAACATTCATATTAAACACAATACACAAGATCTGATGAAGCAGAAGGGACAATTCCAACTCAAAGCACCTTCATTTAATTATAAGCGGCAAATGGCATCTGCATTTGTAATTGTTATATTTTATAAACCTTAGGACATATTAAGAATAACTGTATAATCATTAATTGATAAGAAACTGCATAAAAACGTACCTTGTGCAGAAAATACATTTAGTGGAGCAAATCTAAAGTATAGAGATTTGAGTGTATTGATGATTTTTACCCTGTAACGTCAATTTCCCTTTAAAATAATAAATTGATAAGTTTGATCCAGCTCGTAACGGAAGTAAAATATTTAAACTCAAGATTTTGATGCCATTGCATCATATGGAAAACATTCTGTCTTGAATTTTAAACACACGTCCAGGTGCTGAGTCCAAAACTGTAATTGTGATTTTTGCCTCCCAAAGACCTGAGACTCCCTGTAAAAGTTTGATTTTATTAAACTAGAAACATTTTGGTTCCAAGTGCAGAATGGCTCTTAGTCAGATACAGAAGTATCAAAAACACCTGTGTTTCTTAAATATTACACTTTTTCTGATGTAACAAAATCTACATTTCAAAGGGAGCATGCTACAGTGTTGCAAATCCTTGGGCAGATAAATTTCCAAAATGCAGCCTGACATATTTGTTATGATTGAAAACTTTAGGTTCTCCTCTCAAATTAAAAGAAATGTGTTAAAAAATTTTAGGCTGCACAGTTACAGTTTGTAATGACTGAAACACTGTTTAAAAGAATGGACTCGTGCTATGTAAATTGCAATTGTGGTGATAAATCAATATTTTTTGTAAGAATGTGCTAATGCTATCTGGGTGTTATGTTACTTAGGATACTCATTTGATTTGGTGTGGAGATACTTTAGGTGTTTGTTATTAAATGTATTTTATGATTTATTTGTTATTATTTTGTATTATATTTATTATTTTATATATACTTCATTTTCTCTCTCTTAAGTTCAATCATTTAAAAAAAAAGCGATAAAAATAAAGAGTAGAAAAATATTACTTTAATAGATGACGGTATCACTTTTCTTATTATTACATCGTGCTTGTAATTCCATAACCCGTAAGTAATGTGTCATAATTATAAATCCATGTGTATTATTATTACCAGTAGCAGTAATAGTTAATAGGTAGTAGATCAGTGGTAGTTACCGTAGTAACAGTAGCAGCAATACCTATAGGTGTGTGTTAGCAGGAGCACTGTGTGAACCAGTGTGTGTGTGTGTGTGTGTGTGTTGCAGTGTCAGCAGCAGTGGCTGCTCATGCTGATGAAGTGCAGAGGCTCTGGGGCTCAGGAGGCCATCCATCATCTCCATCAGTCTTAAGTGAGGCTCTCTGGACTGGGACGCCACCAGACGACGACCCGGGCCCACCGGTCTGAGCTGGACTAAATAAACACTAGCCCCTTCATCATCATCATCATCATCATCATCATCATCATCCTCCTGAGACCCAATTTGGGTCAACATCATCAGCAGCAACAGAGAGAGACAGACCTGGTGGGTTACATGGTGATGTTCATTATTTTCCTTCTCTTTTCAAAAACACATAATATTACATATTAATACATTCATTTAGAACATCCCAAATTCAGTTCACTACATCACAAACTCTGACCACTGTTTAATTAATGAGGTTATCTCATAGTAATCCTACATCCTGGTATCGCAGCATCAGCAGCAACGTTCCTCACATCCATGTATGTCCAAAGCAAATGGCTGTGTGACTGCAAGCACCGTAAATATTTTAAATATAACATACACTTTGAAGTAATATCGCTTTTTTTTATGGTGGGTTTTAGTTAGTTTTTATGGTTTTAGTTAGTTAAAATCTGTTTTGCTGCTGACTGTGCCCACAGCTTATCTTCTCTGCACTTTCTCCTTCTCCAAACTGGGGAAACGCTGACTACCTTCTACTGCAGGTAATACACTGATGTGGATAAATACCTCTTGAACCACTCCTGTTTTTTACCTCGGCTGTGAAAAATGTAGGTGTAACATTGTATGCTGACGATTCCACTGTATATTATGCAGCATCCATTTGCCATGAATTAAATCAAGTTTTGTCTAGCTAGTTGAATGTCGTATATGATTGGATCAAAACACCCAAATTAACATTAAATAAATATATCAAACTAAAGGTATTGTCTTTGGGTCACAGCATAAATTGGTGTCTAAGCTTAAACTGGAGACACATCAAAGCCAAATTGCTGGGCATATTACTTGACAGTCAACTATGTGCCTCTGTGCCATATTGTACAATATATTTTGTGATTTTAATATATAGTTATGCAATTTAATGTAATGTGTTTTGTAAAGTATGTCAGCTGTGGACCCCAGGACAATTTGCTGTTTTCCTCCGCTAATGGGGATCCTTTAAATTAACAAATAAACTACTTTTGGTAGAGTTTTCTGTTTGGACAATAGACAGGTTTTAGACACTACAAGTTTTTCAGATTCATTAAAGAAAATAATTTATTGAAAATGAAAACAATCTTATGATATTACAAATATTCAATTATGTATAATACCTGTTACAGACATCAGTTCTGGTTTCATAGCAGATAAATATTTGTATATTTGAATATATATCAGGATTAAAATGAAGTATCACTTTGTGAAAGTTTTACCTCTGTGGGTGTGTAAGTGTACGAGCGTGTACGGATAGGTCGTGTATCTCTGCTCTCTTTTCATTTGCAGTACATAAAACAAACATCACCCAGGGATAGGTCATTCACACACACACTAACACAGGTCAAGTGTCAAAGGTCATATTGTGTCTGGAGAGGATTTTCTCTTTCGGCTGTTTGATCTCAAACATTCAAGCGCTTACACACACACACACACACACACACACACACACACACACACACACAGAAACAGAACTGCAAGAAGCAGTGTGGCCTGTTAGGATAGGATTTGTATTTAACCAAGTGAGAATATTGGTACCAAATCACATCTATTGTTTAATGACTTGGATCAGACTAATGCATGTTCTGTTTGCTTGTATGCTTTTATTAAAAATGCCATCTGATTGTGTCTGATGACTCAGTTACTGTAGCTTCATTACCATTTATTTGGTTGTTTATGCAAATACTTATTTCTTGTATTATCAGTGTATCTACATTTTTACTTTTGATTCCTCACAAGTAATTGGTAATATATTAATTTATTATTTTTTATAATTATTTTACAGCCCATTACACATGGGCTTTTAACTGACAAGCCACATGAAACAGTAATGTGACTGGGTGCCATCACAGTCCTCCACCCAAAAGCAGTAGACAGAAAGGATCAAAGAAAATGAATGTTACACTGTAAAACTGTCAGCCGTTGAAGCATGTCAGTAAAATCAAGCCCAGATTTAATAAGTCAAATATTTGGAACAATTTCTCAGTACATTTCGTCAGTCATAAAGTATTCTGGTAACTATAAAGACAACTATACACTACAGAAAGTGTATTCCCTTCACAGTTTTAAAAAAAACAATGAAGACAAAGTTCTTAATCCGTGTACATCATCAGCAATAAGGAATCCCCAATAACATTAATTATTCATTAAAATAAATTCTGAACACATCCTCTAATGAAAAGGCTTTTTTAACTAAATTTAAATGGATACAAAACAAATCAAAAAAGAAATAAATTGGTATTGCAACTAGCTATCCAGGTTATAATATATACCCCTTTAATTAAAAAAAACTGTGTCATCATGGCTGTTCCAATGGTTCCATTCCACAATCACTGTGATACTTAGCTGTAGCCACATGCTAGCAGCTGGGACTCATTGGTAGACGTGACTTTCATCTTACATTCAGGTCTGATGGGCATTATTCAGTTGATTTACTTTTAAAAAGCAACAGCTGGATATATTTAATGCATTTGAATATTTGAAATTACCAGTATGTTCGGACTGAAGTTGTTTGTATACTTCCATTTCTACAGATTTATACACCACTGGAATTCCTATAGAGGCATCAGTTACATATATGTATGTGCCTGTCAGCCACCACATCTTCTCTACTAACTTGTTGCCCCTGTTGACAATAATAGGCTTCCACTTTTTCAAAAATAGGATATACTGTTAAATATGAAAGTTTTCACAGGGTTGTTTTTCAGGGAGTCTGAAAGACAATGGAAGCCTATGAGTAAAGGTAAACCAAATATAATGTGCAAAAATATAAAATTAACAGTATTAGTTTTAAAACACAATAACTTCATGAACCTCAGCCAGTGGTTTTATCCTTCCAGGACAATTCAAGAGCTAAAATTGCAGACATTATCTTTCTCTACACGTCTTTGATAATGATGCCAAAATTAGAGTCAGGTCCATCACCAAACCCTGACTTCTACCATTTCCTTCATAAAGCAGCATAACATACTGTAGAAGCTGCTGTGCTCTATCTGCTGCACAAAAAGCTTGTCACCTCAAAGCAGTATGATTATATACTTCTCTAATGTCATGTATAAGAAACATGTCATGTTTTATTACATTCAGTTTCAATCATCTTCATCATCCTCCTTATCTGGACTAAAGGTCGCACAAAATTCAGATAGTTGGTTCTTACAATAAGGAGAATGTGCATTTTACTTTGCCTTTTACCTGTATGTCCATCAAATGTATTATGCAACAATCCATTTGAATTCATGCATGTTAAAGATCCCATATTATGCAAAATACAATTTATTTTCAACTGAATTAAGCTTCCAAACTATGAAAAAAAAAACCTTCTCTCTTTTTCTCCTGCTCAGTCAGTAAATGTGTGTGCCAGCATGCTGTTTGAATTTGGTTCCCTTAATGATGTAATGAACAGATGTATAGCATAGGACCTTCTCCAGCCTCAACTCTGTTATTTAAAGAATTTCCTGATGGACAGACAGCTTTACTTGTTGCTAATGCTACAGTCACTGCTAGCTACTGCTAACTTTAGCAGCCAATATCAGCTGACTCTGCTCAAATCGGACGCACCCAGCAGTCAAAAGCTCCTGTACCAAAAGAGGTGTAAACACCAACACATCCACGGAGCACCAAGCTTCCAGTCCGGGCAGAGTGAGTTAATAGGACGGATAGCTGCATGGCTAACTGAGCAAACTAGCCACCATTAGCAGTAGTAAGTGGCTAAAGTAACAACAAGTAAAGCTATCCGCCCATCAGGGTCTCAGTAAATCCCTGAAAGTTGAGGCAGAGCAGCCAACAGACACATCCAAAATAAAAGTATGAACCTGAAAAGGAGTATAATACGGGACCTTTAAATAATTTCACATTTGTGGTATTCACCAGTCTTTAGAACTTTCTCTTAAATACAAATTAACTTCACAAGTGGGTCCAAGTCATGTCTGACTTTCTCCACTGGGTGACAAAAACACTTCCACTTTCAGAATTATAATGCAATAATCTGAATCAATCTAGAGTTCGACTATGAGACAGAAAAGAACTAAAATAAAATCCACAACTAAAACAAAAGTAATGCAAGATTAATATTTTGTTATCCACTGTCCCATCTATACCATATTATCACATGACTTGCCAATTTACTGAAAGGTATTTTAGATTTTGTACTTTTTATTGGCACATTTTGGCACAGGAAC
>JAPMOB010212858.1:0-17176 GCA_029875015.1 Lepomis gibbosus | reverse complement strand
CACACACACACACACACACACACACACACACACACACACACACATAAACTAACTTCAGAAACTCACCTCTTGACACTTAACCCAAATATATGTGTAAACATACATTTCACACCTAAATGCTTTGGCTGTTGCTTGGTGAAGTAAAAAAAAGTGACAGCTTGTGACCACATAGACACGGTGCCCAAGTAAACATTCTCCTGTGTTGCTTTGAGAAGAGTTGCTTACATGTGGCGTTTTTAATGTGTACTCACACAGCATCTCTCGACCCTGAATTTGGATGAACTGTTTGATTTACTGTGTTTGAGGACGCAGTGTTTGTATTAGTGAACACGTGCGATAGGCTCGACATGGCACTGGTAATAAATGAGTTTACTGTTGTTCAAAAGGTTGTTTCTTCTTGTGTGGTTCACATTAACTGAGAGAAAAGATACTTTTTTTACAAATACGGTATAGATTTTCTAATGATTCAAAAACAATTGACTGGATTCTCCTACATTACAATAAAATAATAGTCTGTCAATCATAGCATCACTTCAAAAAACCACAGTGACTAATGGACTGATTTAATGTGGGCTATTGGTGGCTGACGGTGTGCGAGAATTCTAACCACAGACTAGCTGGCCAAAAAATATGAAAATAGTATAAATCGTTATTTGCATAGCTTGTCTATTGCTCTGACGCTGTCTCTTTTACAGTAAGTTAATTCAAGTACAAGTTCAAAGAAAGACTCAGTGATTCACCTGTTGACGTTTTTGGTCGTCCTCATTATTTCCTATGCTGCAAATCAGTCTCCAACATCTGAGGTCAAAGCTCGAAGATTTTTGAGTGGCTGACTGAGAGGAATCACTGAAATCTAGAATTTCTACAAATGCTCACTCTCTAACCATGTGTCTGATCAACATCATGACTATACTGTTTAATATTTACGTCACAGAGACTTTCTGACTTTTTTGCCCTAACTTTTCTCCTTTAGTTAACAGCCTAAAGCCAGACTTTAACTTTCGGGAAATATTACAAAAGAAAATACTTTCCTAACGTCTGCTTAGCCTGTTTATTTGTTTTCATTTAGTTGGATTTGAATTAAAAATTGTGTGAACAGATTTTTTTATTGTGTCACACCATGGCTTGGTGGTGGTGCCAGAAAAGAGTGAGTATCCTGGTATTCTGAAAAAAAAGAAGAAAAAAGTTACAAATTAAGATATTTCACCATCCTCAAGAAAAACGTTGAACAAAAAGTTAATAATTTCAGACATGGCTACTAATCCCACAAATGTATTGTTTTATTTATGTAGACAGAAAATTAGTCTTTAGTCAAAAAACTCTTTATTACAACACAGTGTCTTTTATTGCATTCAGATGAACCCTTTCTTTAGTAATGTAATGTAAAAACGATCTTAAAAAAGTGTATTAACTTTATACAAAACTGTAAGAAAAACATTAAAAAAAACATATTTACATAAAGAAATAGATATTGTGGTCACATGTCAGTGCTGTGTCAGGGTATAATCCATGCTTTGATTTTTTTTTAACAAACTGTGACCACTTTCAAATGCAGTTCTGTATTTTCACACATCGTGCCGAACCGTTGAACGGCAGTGTAGGTGTTCCAATGTCGTTCCTTATAGAAATTTATGGACCTTATTGTCTTAACTGTCTTTCACTGACATACAGTCAATCATATACAAGGCCTTGAAGAGAGGTCTTGTATCTCCGAGAATGTGGGAGGAGGACGTGGTGAGTTGCTACATAGCTTCACTTGAATCGCCTGCACCACAGGGGTGCAGAGATGGAGTTTCAGGTTGCTCGCTTGTAGGTTAACGTCTTCAGCGTCTCAGCGTTCCACGCATGTCCTCATAAACATCATTGCTGGCGACGTGGCTTGGTTTCACTGTGGTGCACCGAGTCTTGGCCTGGTAACAACAGATACTGATGTCAACAAGCTGGGTTTAAGGCTGTTATACAATAAGTAATAGGACTGTGATTAAACATATGTTTTACAGCTTCTGTTTACTGAGGCTTAAGTGAGTCATAGAAAAAAAATACTCAAATAAACACACACAGGTACCTACAAGTAAACATACACTAAAACACATGGGTACCTTGAGGATGGTCCATGTGAGAAAGAACATCATGATGCCAAGCAGCACAGCTGCAGAGATCACAACAGTCACCAGAATCAGATTCTCATTTGTCTGCTCACACTGCTGCGATGCATCTGTATTAACTGATAAAAACAAATAAACATAAACAAAAATATGTTCATCATCAGAGACTCAGACTGAAAAGCTTTTATGTTTTCATTCATTTTTCAGATAATGTATTGTTTTGGAGAAATTACAAATGTTCCATTTATGTAAAATAAGTATGCGACACTCAGCAGTCATATGAAATAAAAACCTGCCTTTAGTTCCTGGACTGAACACAAATAGTCTGTTAATGCTTGAATTATTTTGTACCTTTGAATTAGTTACATCAGCAGCCTACTGTTACAGTGTGTTGTTATATGCTTTCTGGATGAATCATTGTTTAATTGGCACTCAGAATAAAATTTTGTCCAATGGGATTAGTTGAATTGTAAGAGGTCAAAGTTCTGTGTGATAACATACCTTGATGTCGCTCATTTGTCACCACCAGCAGCACGGACCCATTGCCTTCTGTTGTTACGACAGTAGCAGCCATTTGGTCAAACCTTGTGTATTTGCACCAGTACGGTCCCGTGTCTTCAGAGGTCAAGTTTTTGATGAGAATATCCATGTTGGGGAATACTCTATTTGTCTGAAGTCTATCCTTATATTTTTCAGCAGTGATCATTTTGCCTGAGATTTCATCTTTGAGCAAAACCTCCTTTTTCTCACTGAGCCCCTTCTCCAAAATCAGGACTTCATGGTCTGGTTTGGATTTAGGTAATCTGCACTGGATAGTGATAGCTGCTCCAGTATCTTTCCATACGACACTGCTCTCTACATAGATAGACACACACAAAAGCTTGCACAGTTATTCATTTTCATCTTACTTTACATTTGAATTCACCCTGCCTTACATTATTTACTACAAAATGCATGCAATTCTTTGGCGTTGTACATGTAATCTAGTCTTACCTGGCTCACTCAGAGCTGTGCAGGAGAGACAAAGGATGGTTATGAGCTTTACCCAGACAGCAGACATCCTGACAGTGACTGTCACACAAGGTACACTTGTGTTCTAACTTCAGTCGGAAATGTGTTTGTGTTTTCACCCACATAACCCAATGCGATTACGACACGTGACCTAGTAAAGGTGTCTGATGTGGGGGAGAGCAGGTGAAAGCATATACATCTTAAATACACTTTAGTGCCAGAGTGCCAGACTTTTAAAAACAAATTCTCTCTGAAGTTAAACCATTTGTTGGTGAAGATGAACACTGGACTTTTTAAAAATACTTCACTATAGCAATAGGCAAGATTTTATCATTCCCTGATATGTTTTGAGAGGTTGCACAAGCACGACTGCAGTGTTTGACATGCTCCCGTTTTGCACCGGCAATGCCTGTTTGTGGCAGAAAAGCAAAGATGTCTGAGGATAACCAGAGTGCTTGAAAACCCAATTAGATAAGATCCAGTTCTACGGATTGTTTTTGTGGTCTTATTTCTAATAAATTTACTCTTGTAATGCACTTTGTGACCTTGCTTCCCGCTGAAAGGTGCTATATTAAATAAAATCCAGGTAAAAAGAGGAACTTTTATTTAAACTGGTTGTCACAAATATTTTTATCTTTAGAACGACAGTGTATTGATGAACATTGCAAATAAGAAAAAGAAAAAAAAGATGGGTATATTCTGAGTAGATACAGTCATATACAGAGAGCAATCATATCGTCAGCCAATGCCATGTTTCAGCTATAAGAGGAGAAACCACTGCACTGGCTCAGTATCACCAGCTATGACCTAAAACAACACTCACTTATATAAAATAAACTTAAAAGGAAGGTGACAGACACATGCACAGTCATCCCATATTTGAAACAGCTTTATGAATTCATCATCACAAACATTTATTACCGGACAACAGATTTTTTAAGCTTAGGCATCATATGCTACCTAGTCGATTCACGGCTGTGCAGGTGAGACAAAGGATGGTTATGAGAGTTAACCAGACAGCAGACGTGACAGTGACAATAATGCAAGTTTTACATGAAATAGAATCAGGAAGTCTGGTTTTGCTTTGGCAACAGGAGTCTAGACCAAAAGGCCACAAACAACAACATGTGACCCTTAGGTGTGTGAAATCAAAATTTTAAGATCCAGAAAGACAGTTTATATACAATACACTGCAATGTGAAATAGGCAGTTCTAATCTGAACTACTGACTGCAATAATAATAAAAACACATAGCATTAAATGTAAGTCTCAAAAACAGTCTTTCTCAGAGGTCATAGAACTTATGCTGAAAGTGAATTTATCACTACTGTTCTTCATTAGACCTCTCTAAAGCATCAGACACATGGAAAGACATTAGCATTAGTTGTTATTTTTTTCAGAGCTACAGGGATAGGATGTTGGTGCATATTTCACCCGAAAGTAGGTCAGAAGTTTAGTTTTAGCAGAGGGTGCAAGGCCACTGTTTTACAGTGTTTGCACTGGCCTCTAGTGGTGGAGAAATGGACTTTCAGGTTGGTTGGTTGCAGGGTGTCCGTGTCTCAGTGGTCCACACATGTTAACATCTTTGGTGGTGGTGTGCCTTTGCCTCACAAAAGTACACCGAGTCTTGGCCTAGTAAAACAACAGATATTGTTGTCAATATGATGGGTGTAGAGCTGTTATACAATAAGTAATAGGATTGTGATTAAACCAGGGGTTTTTGTCCTTTCTGGCAGTCCAACCCCTTTTTAAGTTAATATTTCCCGACCCCCAGGTTAAGAACCATTGGATTAAACATATGTTTTTCCAGCTTCTGTTTACTGAGGCTTCAGTGAGTCACATAGAAACAATCAGACAAATAAACACATAAAGGCACCTACAAGCAAACCCATTAAAACACATGGGTACCTTGAGGAGAATCCATATGAGAAGGAATATCATGATGCCAAGCAGCACAGCTGCAGAGATCACTACAGCCACCAGAACCAGATTCCTATTTGAAGGCTCACACGGCTGCGATGTATCTGTATTAATTGATAAACACAAACATAAATGTGTTTATCAGAGACTCAAGCTGTATAGGTTTTATGTTTTCATTCATTTTTCAGACAATGTAGTGTTTTGGAAAAATTGCAAATGTTACATTTATGTAAAATAAGTATGCGACACTCAGCAGTCCTATGTGAAAGCCCTGCCTTTAGTTCCTGGACTGAACACAAATAGTCTGTTAATGCTTGAATTATTTTGTACTTTTCAATTAGCTACATCAGCAGCCTGCTATTACAATGTGCTGTTGCACTATGTTGTAATGCACATGTTGCCCTTCAATATGCTTGCTGGATAAATCATTCAGAATAAATTTTGTCCAATGGGATGAGTTGATTGTAAGAGGTCAAAGTTCTGTGTGATAACATACCTTGATGTCGCTCATCTGTCACCACCAGCAGCACAGACCCATTGCCTTCTGTTGTTACGACAGTAGCAGCCATTTGGTTAAACCTTGTGTATTTGCACCAGTACACTCCCGTGTCTTCAGAGGTCAAGTTTTTGATGAGAATGTCCATGTTGGGGAATACTCTATTTGTCTGAAGTCTATCCTTATATTTTTCAGCAGTGATCATTTTGCCTGAGATTTCATCTTTGAGCAAAACCTCCTTTTTCTCACTGAGCCCCTTCTCCAAAATCAGGACTTCATGGTCTGGTGTGGATTTAGGTAATCTGCACTGGATAGTGACAGCTGCTCCAGTATCTCTCCATACAGCTCCACTGCTCTCTACATAGATAGACACAAAAGCTTGCACAGTTATTCATTTTGAATTCACCCAGACAGCAGACATCGTGACAATAATACAAGTTTCACATGAAACAGAAATAAGGAAGTGTTAAAGGATTTATTTGCAACAGCAACGTGACCCTCGTGTGTGTGAGGACTATTTTGTGAGATCCAGATAGAAGATTGATATACAGTACAGTGCGATGCGAGATTAGCAGCTCTAATCTGAAGTAGTGACTACGATAATAATGTAAATGCATAGTATTAAAAATAAGTCTCATGACCAGAGGTCATATAACTAATACTGTAAGAGAACTGAACACTAATTATCTTCATTAGACTTCTCTAAAGCATCAGACAAAGGAAAGACATTGGTTTATATGTTTTTCATAGGTACACAGACAGGCGTTGTACATGTAATCTAGTCTTACCTGGGTCACTCAAGGCTGTGCAGGAGAGACAAAGGATGGTTATGAGCTTTACCCAAACAGCAGACATCGTCACAATAATACAAGTTTCACATGAAACAGAAATAAGGAAGTGTTAAAGGATTTATTTGCATCAGCAACGTGACCCTCGTGTGCGTGAGGACTATTTTGTGAGATCCAGATAGAAGATTGATATACAGTACAGTGCAATGTGAGATTAGCAGCTCTAATCTGAAGTAGTGACTACGATAATAATGTAAATGCATAGTATTAAAAATAAGTCTCATGATCAGAGGTCATATAACTCATACTGTAAGAGAACTGAACACTAATCATCTTCATTAGACCTCTCTAAAGCATCAGACACAAGGAAAGACATTGGTTGATATGTTTTTGGTTGATATGTACACAGACAGGAATAAGATGTCAATGCATATTTCACACCAAAAGTAGGTCAAAAGTTTAGTTTTAGCAGAGGGTGCAAGGCCACTGTTTTACAGTGTTTGCATTGCCCTCTAGTGGCAGAAGAACATACATGTCTATATGTTCAGCAAATTGATGTGTTTATAGTCCTATGCTAAAAAGAACAGGTTACAAGGGTAACATTTAACTTTAACGCCCCATCCCCATTTAGCATTTAAAAGAACTGAATAAGCATGTAATAAAACACACCATAATTTAGCTATAAGCAGATGTAATGTTAATTATTGTATTTGTCGACAGCTGTAACTCCTACTGAGGTTGGTATTGAAAAAGTTAATGAATGACAACATACTTAAATACATTGAAAATATGTTTTCAAAGGAGAAGTTATAATACATCTCCAGGTATGACATAAAACAATGCTCTGATGTATGAAGAAGAATTTAAATGGTTGGTTTAAAAACAACAATAAAAGACATTTTTTTCCTAAAGACTAAAAAAGATGAAATTGAATGACTAAACTGAACTTGAGTACCGTGTATAGGTGGCCCCCCTCTGAATATGTCCACAGAAACCCATTTCCTCAACACTCCTTGTTGTTGTGCCAACTGAGCACACCAAAAACTATAAAATCACTTTGACACTAGAAGTCAGTCCTCATTTTGCATCAATATGCGCTAAAACAAAATATCATATATCAATATCATTGTATTTAAGACACAGTAAAATCACACGTACCTATTGCTGACAAGGATTTATTAGACACAAGATGATGACAATTGTAGTTTCATGCTGAAATGACAAACTCAACAAACTCCATTAAGTTATCACTGTCCTGGGAGAATTGCCCACTCAACATCAATAACATCAATAAAGGCTTTCACAGTCTTTAAAAAATACACCTACCCCCTGCTCTCTCTTCCTCCCTCTGGGATAGAATAAAAAAGGTCCCTGTCCATCCCACCCCTCCTCCAGTCTCATCCAGTTAAGAAGGTACAATCTGAGCCAGAACAGGCGCTGCAAGGAGGGCTTTTTGTGCTCCCTTTGTCGTTACGGAAACTGTCCATTTGCCAACCAGTGCTTCCTGTTTAGGGCTTCTGGTGGGCGGGAGGCGCTGTATATTTGAGGCTGTGGGATAATCAGGAGGCTCTGTCTCTGGTCACAGAGAGGACAGGAAGACAAGAACAGAACACAGGGAGATCATTTATTTAAACATTTTATTGTTTCTTCAGGTACTCTGGTGGTAGATTCATAATTTCAGGAGGGAACAAGTCAGCGTTTTTAACCTGAATGTCTTTCGCATGAGATACTGAGCAACATATTAACAAATCTCCTCCTGCAGCTCTCTCCTTGAGTAGTTGCTCAGTCAGAGCAGTATGACTGAATGGGGTTATTGATTGACTGATTGCTTTTGCCATGTCACTCACAGATGAGTCACCTCAACACATCCTCTTCCTCTAGAGAGATCTCCCTGAACACACACACGGCCTCAGCTGGAGTGCACATGGCTTAATGGCTCTGTCAATACACTGAAGTTGCAAATGAGCGAGGATGCTTACAGATTCATCACAGACATCAGTTAAATGACTTGACATATGGCTGTGGGGGAGGAAAATGATAATCTCCCGTCTTTCTAGAAAGATTAGAAGGATGATCAAGGGGGGATAGACAAGGGAGTCTGTTCTAATGTGGTTTTCCTGATTAGCTGTTGGCCAGGCCAAAAGAGCAAACTGCAGTGTTGTGTTTGTTTGCACACAGGAAAATAAAACTGCAACTGTGCAGCAAATATTTTGATCTTAAAATGAACATGTGTGCACATTTCCATATGTACATCGGATTAAATAAACTGAGGAAAGCACCAGAGATGCAGACTGACTCTGTGTCTTCAGTTATAACAGAGAGCACAGGACTTTCCTGGTGGGTACAGCACTTAGTGAAAACAAGCTTTCATTGACTGCACTCCAGCACCCTGGCATTTCTCCAGGGCAGGAAGTTCTTTTCCTGATCTTGAGTGACCTCTGCATGCCTTTCACAGCAGATGAGGGCTTAAACGCACCGACGTGTCGCAGCACTCTCCACGGGCCGCTCAGGGTTTGGCTCTGAAGGAGCTTGAGTTGTAGCTCTGGAGACAGAGAACTATTTTGATAGAAACATTTCTGTTCTGATTTTTGTCTGACACTGGTTTGCAGACATAAAGCATCCTCAATATAGTGGAGAGACACTGTTTGGTTAAGCCCAAGGTGAGCACAACATGAAGACTTGCACAAAAGTACTAAACCCAGATGCTCTGGGTCGGCAACGCCTGTCAAATTACCCATTTCTGTCATTCCCTGATATTTCTCAAGAGTTTAGCGTTGCTAAAAGATGATCTGCCGTCTAGACCCCTGCAGCTTCACAGTAAGAGGCTTACAAAGTCATCAGGTCAACAATACACTGCCATTTATATCATCATGGAGTAAAGACATGATTACTTAAAATCCAAGTTGTTTAAGGACTGAACTGAGGTCTTGATAATATAGTTCATTCTTAGGGCTGGATTTCGGCATCCATTTCTATGATGATTAAAACATCCAAATTAACATTAAACAGCCAGTTCATTACCTGTATCTCATGGAGTTTAAGGCAAAAAAACTCAGATTTAAGACAAGCATTTCCATATAAAGCCATCATTGAGGGGTGCTGTCTACGGTGCTGTTTCGTAAGTAACATTACATCTTGCAGGAATCACTTCACCTTTTGAATCCGACTCCTAACACTCTCAACAAAATGTTAACACCCATCTTACATCAGAAGCACTGTAAAGACTGCCAAATATCCAGCATATGATGTCATGAAAAGATAGTGCAGTTTCTCTTTTGGCAGAATTGAAGGCGGCTTTTGCGATTACTTTGGCTGGGCAGATTTCCAGTCAGAGAGCCTGTGTCTACTCTCAACGGCCACAGCCTTCAGGCTCCACCTCACTGTACATAAATAATGTTCAGCTCCATGTGTTGAACTATTTATGCCCATGAAAATCAACAGTTCTGTTGATTTTATGTTTTTAGTGTCATACTTTCTGCACGTCTATCTACATTAATTTATGTTAGTCACTTCTGAGCTTAAATATGCATGATCAAATATTCCTACAAGACTATTTATTACACGACTATTCCTACATAAAATGAAAAGAAAACAAATCAGGCACCGCAAATTAATATCAATCTTTATTGTATTTAGAAATCCACGCATCAAATCTTTTTTCTTATTTTTCCTTTTCCATTTACAACAGGGAAGAATGAGGGACAAGCTAAACGTCATGCCTTTCCCAGCAGGCGCGATGCACTACAGGATGGGCTGAAATGGAAGGGGGTGGGGCAGGAGATACATAAAGTGCTTTTGTCAACAGTTTTCTTCTTTTAATACAAAAAAGGATCAAAACAAAAGGTTAGAGGGTGGAGGCAGAGGACGCAGGGGTCCATGGACGTGACAACATGAATGCATGTGAAGTAGGTGAAGGAGGGGAGAAAGTTGATGTGGAGGAAGAGAGTGGTAAGGGGTATTTATCTTTAAAAAATAAAAATAAAAAGTGTTCAAATGAAAAAACAAAAAAAAACAAAACAAGTGGTCTCAACCCAGGATGAGGCTGGACTTGCCACCAGGTGGGTTTCTTCGGCTGCCAGTGGCAGCGTTGGCACCTCCCGACGGGGCCGAGGGCTGTGGCTCCTTCTGCTGCTCCTCTTGCTCCCCCTCCACGTCGTCAGGACACTCTACAGGTGCAACAAAAAGACAACACTTTAATGCAAAGCATGTGAGTGAGAGTGGGCAAATGTAATGAATGTTATCACAGTCTGTTTCTGGATGGATTTACAAAATGTTGAATACATTTTGACAACGTCACAGTGAAATACCATGTTATCTGATTAAACAAACAGTGCTTGGGAGTGAAAAAGTATACACTAACTATAGTAGATGGTAAAACAACAGTGCTGCCCTGCAAAGGCAGAGAGCATTAACTACTGAAAGCTGAGGAAAAAAAAGTTTTCTGCTAAACAGATTAGAAAGCAAAATATGTTCATTAGGCTTTCCACCTAAAATTTGACTGTGAGTTCATTAAAATTGATGGAATCGGAATTACAGGGAACAGCTATGGGTAAATAGAAACTAAATTTAGCTTTAGCCAAGGCTAGCTGTGGCCACCAGCTAGATTTAACTGCAAACTTACCATGCAGTGAGTCAGACTCTGGTCTTTACTACATTTTGGCTGAATATGTAGTCACTGCATTTTAGTTTTGAAGGCTAAAGTACTTAAGTGAGGTTAACCAGTTATGTAAAATAAATCGCAGTGCTGAAGCTCAGGGCTCTTGTTGTCCATTAGTGCCTCGATTACTATAGAAAGTGCAAATTCAAGGGGACTTTTCTGATTCAAATAAGGGCAACACCTTATTTTTTTTCAAGGACTTTAAAATCTTTTTTAGGCCGAATGCACACTCAAATATTCTCAGCTTGACATCAGAGAGGCTGCTGTGACAACTGCATTATTTATAGGTTTATATATTAAGACTGGTGCCAAAGATATTAGTACTGCATAGGGCAGTCTGATGGATCCAGAATCTAGCATATGTAAACTCTCTAGACCAGATTAAATAAGGCCTTGTCTCCTGTTTTTCCAAGCGCAAATGTGGCACAATCTACCCCAAAAACATGCGCTGTATTTATCAAACAGACGCACCAGCCTGGATTTGCAGTTTGAGTGTCATTAGTGAGTGTTAGCAAGCTGCGCCTCTCTCCTCATTGCATATGCATTAAAGGGAGGGTCTTGCAAATAACAGGAGGAGGCATGTTAACGGGATGATTAAGTATTCAGCTGGAATTACTGAGGTCACGCTATTTGCAACTGTCAGTTTTGTATGGAAAATTTTCTGGCTCTAAAAAGGAGGCGTACACATAGTGCAGATGGGATTTACAGGAGCCACAAGGACTGTTGTAGTAGCAGAAATAAACATGCATTAAATCTAGACTAAAATATAACTAAAACCAGGTTATTAGAAACGTTAATGAAGCAGTTGGGCTTTAATTAATATCAAACGAACAGTGGACTGGAAATTAGAGTTTGGGTTCATCAAACTTGAATTTAATCTTAGCCATTAATGAACTGTAAAATCACTACAGACTGAACTAAATTTTTAATTGTCTTGTTAAAATATCCGAGTGTACGTTTGGCTTCATCTACTTCAGCAGTGTGTGTACTAATAATTTTTTGATGAACATATAAACGTTAATACACATATATATAATACACTTCAAAGTGCGCCCACATTCCAATCACATTCAAAAGCACGGCAAATGAGTGAGCTTTGATTTCTAAATGCCCACAGAGATGTGCGGTCAAACCCTCCATTATCAGAGGAGCCAGCCACTCTCTTACAAACGTGCACCTGGAGGTTAATAAAAAGCTTTTCATACTAAGTGAAGCCTGCCATCAAAGAACAGCTGCTTGACTACAGACCATCAGGACATCATGACAGGGGGAAAACACATCAAAGAGATCATGTGATGTTGACTTAGAAAGAGAGAACATCTGTACTGTATCTTAAAAAAAAAGTTATGGTATGGTCACCAGAATCTTATTCTTTAGAGGCAGCAAGAGTGGATTTACCTGATTTGTTATAGTGTACCATGGAGCTATTCACTGAATAATCTAAGTCATGCTGCGCTGTTTAGACATAGTGGGGGTGTAACAGAAACTTTAAAAGCCTCATTGTAAACAGTTCAAGAGTACAGGACACTTACCATCATTTGCTTGTTCTTGGCCGTTTTCACCCTACAATGAAAACACAGGACAGGCATATCAGACATCTCCACTGAACCCAAGTGGCTTTTTCACCTGTATCTTTACTAAGTGGAATCTTGCGTTATCATTATATGCTGTAACAGATATAATGTTTCTGTTTTTCTTTATACCTCAATTAAACTAATAGATTAGAGGGAAAAAAAAAGTCTACCCATGTCAGGCAGTGAGAACTGACACATTCCCAGAATAAAAATTAAACCTCCACAGGGATTACAAATGTCAGTAGAGAATATCTACCAAACATCCTGGGTCCGTTTCAAATAGATGGATAAAGCCATCCATCCCCCAGTGAATTTTCCACTGGAGTCTTTAGATTTATACTTAATCTATGAATGTGTGCTTTTCAGCCCCAAACTAGGCTGTGGCTCTGTTTTGGAAACAGCGTCTGTCAGACTCAATGAGAGGTACCTCTTGTCTCTGGTTCCAGACCAAGGCTGCCCCAGAGTTGTGGATGGTGGTCAGTTCCGGCTGAGGGTTCTTAGGGAAGAGAAGAGGCTGCTGGCACCGCCTAAGCGGGGCAGAGGGCTCCCCGCACAGGGTTCCTGTAGGTGCTCCGGCTGGGAAGGTAAGAAAAGAAGATTAAAGACTGAGCAGAGTGTAGTGCACTAGCTGTCACGCCAATTTTATTATCTTTGTTGACCAATCGTTTATATTGAAGCAAGACAGGAAACACAAGAGACAAATCATAACTCACGCTTCAAAGCAGCAGAGTCATACCACATGGACACTAATCCAATTAGCCATAAAGCCACGCCAGACCCCAATGTTTCTAACTCATAAAGGAAACACGCTCACCACAAGATTCATCTTCTCAGATTTGACAAAACACCAGCTTTATGAGGGAATTGGACTGAAATAACACGAGGCAAAAAACACTGAGAACCAACAGGAAACATCACCAAATCCGCTTGGGCGTCTGCAACGGACCCAGAAAAGTGGTGGAACCCTTCCAGGCAGACAACGAGAATGCCAGAACTCACATAACCCTGTAGAGTCTGCATACTCCTTTAGCAGAAAGAGCATTAAAACGCAGTGTTTGGCCCGCTGTGGGGAAGCAGACTGTGCTAACCAAAGCCACATAAGGTAACAGCCCAGCTCGAGCCCAGAGAGCCAGGGAGGGGACAGACCGTCTTTGTCATGAGGGGAACAACGCTGCTGAAGAAGTGGAGGAGTGGCCATTGTTGTTAAATGGAGTGAAGTGAATCAGCGCTGTTGCCTCGATCACTCAAGAAGAGCTCCTTCATTATCTGGCTCCACATTTCTGAGTCTGGCCAATTCTCTGGACAGTGAGCAACAAATCACAAATGGAAGGGGATTAAACTAGATTCACGGGCCAGACAGTGATGCATTATGTTATCATCACTACAACACATAGTGTTCTACTTAACCTTATAGATCTCCTGGGTCCATGATATAGATGTATGATAAGGCTCAGCTCACTGGTCAAGAAGCATGGACACAGGAACAGCAGTAACTCTGCTGCTGGTAGTCCTGGCTTGCTCTCTGATTACAGAGTGCTCATCATGTGGCCAGAAGCTGAGGGCACAAACCAACAGCTCTGGTATCTAAAAACCCTAAAATCCTAACCAAATATAACAATTACATTCAAACACTTCTGCATAGTTTTTCTATTCAATTTTTAGTTCTTCAAATTTACAAAAAAAAGTTTCTTTACTCCTGGTAAGGCTGGGCAATAAAAACAATAATGATAATCATTGTGATCATTTTTTTTCTCAGAAACAATATAACAAATGTTCAATAAATAGGTTAGGGTTAATTTATGTAAATCCCAAACAAATAAGCACTTCATTTTTCTAATAAGATATTTATATTGTTGAGGAAAAGGGACTGAAAAAATATTTTACTTAATTGTACTTTTCCACAAATGCATATTTGTGGAAAAGATTTTTATCATAATTGTTTTGAATGTTCTACCTCAGATTTGTGAAGTGAACCACTAGTTTGGCATCAAGTGTTTTTCATGTGCTGACCATAAAGAAAAGTTTAAAACCACAGTTAACCTGGTTTCTTCAGCTTTCGGTTAGGAACAAAATTCTGCCTTTAAACTTCAAAGAAATAATGATTTGACAATTATCAAGATAAATATTGACATTGATTGAATGATATGAAATATTTTAGAGTCATAATGTGACTTTTGGCCTGCTCGCCACCAGCCAAAACTCCTAGTGGTAACCATGAAGATACTTTTAGGTTTATTTGCTCAGGTTTTGAGATATCAGTTTCTAAGGTTTCTGCTATCACAAACTATAAAAGGGAATTAAATGTCAATAAATAAAGCTACTTTCTACTACTCTTCTACTCAACACCAACATGTATTTCCAGAACTAATGTTCTTGTCACTCTGGATACTCCGCAGACCTTGTGAACAGTTTCTTTTAAGAAGAAGAAGAAGAAAAAGAAATAGTCCCCCTGGGGATTATCTAGGGTAAAAAGGACATTGTCTGAGGCCAAGTCAAGAAATAGATATTTGAATTCTGAATGACCACAAACTACAATATAACCTCTGTTTATAGTCTATGGAGACCTTAGAGTGATCAAAGTGTGACTTAATTTCAACATCTTCCAAGCTCTGAGTGTACTCACTGTTGCAAGAGAATGTCTCACTATAACAAGGCTAGCGTTAGTTGTATCCGCTAAAATGGATACAACTATGAGGAGGCTCCCCCGAACTCAAACCAAGTGATATGAAAGGTTCTTTTAAAAAAGGATCTACACAGGACTTCATGCCAAAGCAAACACACCTGTTCATCTACACTGGGAGTTCATACACAGGCCAGACCTATCGCACAATGCTTATAAAACCTGTTATAGTAATAAACCTTGCTCATTCAGGCAGAAACAAATATCCTCATCCTCAACTATGAGAAGGCTCCCCCGAACTTGACCCAAGTGAAACAATGCAAGCCGGAAAAAGGCTTCACTGTCAGCAGCTGCCGGCTGTAAAAGGTCAGATGCTGAAGTAATGATTTTAGGGTAAATTCTTCATTGTCCACACACCCAGAAAATTTGATAGACCCTGTAAACTGTTTTCTGAAAATTGACCAGTGTGAAAACATGTGATCCCTGCCTTGAATTTAACTTCATCACCCTGAGCTCAAATGCAATCTTACGGCTGTAGGGCTTGTATTTTTCTCTTTACGCACTTTATCAAAACTTTGAGCTTCAACCAAACACAGACTAGCTGAAAAAAACAACAGCTCAATTACAAGCAATAAAAAGATAAAGCATACTGAAGGGTGAATTATGATTTACCTGGCAGGCGCAACAATATCCAACAACATTCATTTTTCATTCAAGTCTGTGTCTGTATGCTTGCGGTGACCTTGACAACTCAAAGCCATTTACAGTTCTCCTATCCCCTGCTGCAGCTTTTCCTTGTGTACTCAAAAATAAAACGTCCCTCGCGTCTATAAGGCCACACATTTCACCAATCGACACATTTTTAACTGACCTATTTTTTCCCCCATCGAGGGCTGATCCTCATTTAACAAAGCCTAGCTTCAAATTACCCTTATCCAAGCACACCAGGGCTTTTGGGCTATTACACTTGTGGGATGTTCTGACAACCAAAACGGAAAAATACTAAATAACACTGCAGTTTGTATTTTTCCCTCGCTCTTGTTAAAAGAATTAATTCCACGGTGGTTACTTAAGGCTTCTGCTAGTTCTGTCTAGTTTTGCAAGATTGAACTTGGCCAATACATAAGTGCTTACACGCCCTTCCTGGTGAAAAACTCAAACCATTGTTGATGTTAAAGTGTAAATCAAAATCCTGTTTTCATTCTTTTGGCTCTGATATTGTCACAAGAATGGAGAAAATGAACTAAGACAGCTTCGAGTGATGCTAGATTCACTTACTGGGTGGATTGTTCCTCCGATGAGCATGGGGGTCCTCAGGTTCTGCAAAGATGCTGGAAGCCATCTTGCTCTTGCGCTGGGGGGTCGAGTCGTCGTCTGTGCCAAGGGAGAAGCTGGAGTCCCCGCCTGGCGGTCGTAGTACCCTGAGGAGCGACAAATGACGGATTATAATGTAATTGTACTGACATTGTGTTATTCTGCTCCCATCAGCCCACTCTTCAGGCCAAACTAAAACATACAGCCTTCGCGTCACATGCCACTGATCACATGCAGAGTGCAAAATCAATAGTCAAATAAAACATGAGGATGCCACAAGCTACTTACAGGCTTCTCCCTACTCCACCCTAACCCTTTTATACACATGCCACACACACAAAAACGCACGGGCTACCAGCAAGGTCTCTGGCCTCTAAGTCCCGGCTGTCAGCCTGTCAGACAGACAGTCACAATCTCTGCCCGGCAGCTGACTCCAGTCGCACATAATCACAGAGTTAGCTGGCTAACTGCTGCCTCTCCTCAGCACAGATTCCATTCGAGTGACACAAGAGGGGCTGATGCCTGGTAGCATTGTTATGCCAGTATTAACTGAGTAAATCTAATTAGATGCCCCTTTGGGTCAATATTTAACAAAAGGAGGTGAAAAGTCTGAGGTCCACAGCTAATCTAGGTCACACAACAAATAGACTGTTCTAGAACAATCTAGAAAGCCTTATGCAGATCCATGTAT
>JAPMOB010212855.1:0-44025 GCA_029875015.1 Lepomis gibbosus | reverse complement strand
TAAAAACAGAAAATGACTCAGTAAGTCTAATATCTAAAGGCAGCTCATTCCAGAGTCTTGGAGCTGCCACAGAAAACGCATGGTCACCTCTAGATTTACGTTTAGTTTTAGGGACTACCAGCAGTGCCTGATCAGCCGATCGGAGTGAACGAGCTGGAATGTAGGGCACAAGCAGATCAGACAAATACTGGGGGGCCAAGCCATGCACGCAATTAAAAACAAATAAAAGAATTTTAAAATCAATACGAAAGTGCACTGGAAGCCAGTGTAAGGATTGGAGAATGGGTGAAATATGGTCAAATTTTCAAGTTCCAGTTAAAAGACGAGCAAATAATAACTCATAACAACAATAGTAATAATAATCAATATCATCTACATCAGTCTCTACATGTGTCCTCAGTCAGACAGGTGAGCTGTGTTCAGGAAATGCAAACTGGCTTATTTGAATATGCAGAGCAGGAAGTTTTCAGGGTGCACTGTGACCTGCTGACTGACCGCAGGCTGCCTCAGTCAGAATAAGAGACCTTATTTACACCTGCTGAATGTTTGCGCAGGTAAAGATTGCACTTTGTAGAAACACAGGGATTTTATGTTGCATTCACAACATGGACGTTGCTACAAAGATGTGTTGGATTAGCACTGTTATCCCAGTATGCTGAAACAGTATGAAGCTTTCTATTACACTTTTTGTCACAGAGTTTGTTACTGCAATAACATTCCTAAGTAATCTAGGCCACTCTACATAGACATCAAACTAACAGTTAGAACCTCATTTACCTTTACTCAGGCACTTTTATCCCAAGCGACTAATATTTGAGGAACAACACACAAGCATCAACAAAGCATGAGATGTACAAGTGACAACAGATACTAGTAAGAGCTACACAACCTAATACCATATTACAAATGACACATTAGCAAATGTGTATGCCATACGTGATTTCACACCATTAATCCAACGTTTCTACTCATCAGCATGTTTCTACGTGTTTGACGTCAACAACTCGTGTACCAAAATTTTTCTGACTTCAGTGGGGTGTGAATTTTCCCAGTCAGGCAATTGTTTTTTCCGATTATTTCGACGCCACATGAATGCACAGTTATGCTCTGTGATTGGATGTTTCTTATTGAAATGTCCTTTGGGAGTTGTAGTTGACTTGTCTCCATCGGTTTTTATGTTTGCATGCTTTTCAGTCAATCTTGTTTAGTGTTCATGATCCAGAACAGCCTCACACTGTCTTTGTGAACATGAACCAGTTACTGTATGAATGAGAGGACTGACAGCGTTTGGTGTCAGCAGGTTGAAGCTCCTTTCTGTGTTCAGTTGTTGATCACCCACATTGCTTTTGCTGTGTGTAAACTGCTGGGTGTGTAAACGTGAAACAGGCTGCAGTGTGTGTGTGTGTTTCAGCTGTGAATCTTTAATGTCTGACCTGCTTTCTGTGCTGCTGCTGCTGCTATATTCAGAACATTTACAAAAGTTTAAAACTACATATTAATGAATATAGTATGACAGACATTTATTAACTATGTATGTTGTTGGTGTAGCTCAGGAGGCAGAGCTAGAAGGTTGGTGGTGAGAGTGTGGGTGGTGTGTGAATGTTGGTTTACCACATGACTGCCATCTGTGTGTGTGTGTGTGTGTGTGTGTGCACGCGTAGATGGGAGAATGTAACATGTAGTATAAAGTGTTTTAACAGGTGGGAAGATCACACAGGAAATTAGAATATTTATAGATATATGAAAACTAATTCTTAGTTCTTTATCAACAAATACATGATTTTATTTTTTGTAGTGGTGTGGCTCTGTGAAGGGCAATGTTGGACTTTGGTCCCAACTCAGATATCTTGACATATATCTTGAAATGTGCTACAGACATTCAGGTTGTATGTTTGACTTTGGTGATCACTTTTCGTCAGGTCACTTTGTCTAATATTAATTCCTGCAAAACTAATGACATCCCCATCAGCTTCAATTGACTTTATGTTTAGTGCTATATACCAAATGTTAGTGTGCAAACTAGCTTTACCAAGACGGTGATTAACATGTGGCTGTATAAAGAAAAACATGGTCACTGTTATGCGGGCAAGGCCTGCGTGGTTCTTTTTAGACTTCCTGTTGGCTTCCTTCACATACAAATGGGGGAAAACGTTTAATCAAATGGCTCATTTAAACTTTCCAAATGTTACTGGACAGAAGGATTCAAATTCTGATTATACCAAGAGTCATTTCAGGGTTTTATTAGTTACAGCAGCTCCTTTTGTAATGATTGCGTATGAGGGGAAAAAAAGGCCGGTGTGCATCATGTGATCCTGCTAGTGTTGTAATCAAGACCGCTCAAACTGAGACCATGTCAAGACCAAGACTTTTAGGGGCTGAGACCAAGTCGAGACCAAACCCAGTCCCCCCCCTTACATGACACACAATAAAATGTGAAACAAGATCATAAGTACTTGTCAAATTGAACTGAAATTAAAAAAGAGACTTCGAAGGAGAAGTTGAATTCCCATTAAAACACCCACATACAAACACTAAGAGCGTCTTTATTCAACACTCCTTTTCCATGCATACCATTGCGGGGAGGGGTGACGGTCGTTAACGGGAACAACACATTTTTTAATTAGGGTTATTGGTTGGAGTTTAGGATGTTGACAAATAAATCAGACAATGCAAAAGCAATTTATTGATACTTCCAAAGTTTATGGTCTTGACTGGTCTTGAAATAAAATCCCAAGTCCTCAATGTCCTAGACTGAGACAAGACCAAGAACAAATGTGGTCAAGTCTGATACAAGACCAAGACCATCAAAAAGTGGTATTAAGACTGGTCTCAAGACCAAGACCTGTTTTGAGTACAATATCAAGTGGGGCCACTAAATGCTGTTAATATTGTCAAGGACTGATCCAGGGAAAAGCAATAACAAAGCTGCAGCATAAAGTAAAATTACTTGTGAAAGGAATAATATAAGCATTTTTATTTATTTATGATTACACTCCTGATAACCTTGAACTGCCTGTTGATGCGTACTGTGGCAGTCTAAAACAGTTGACTCTGGTTCAGGCGTGTCCCAGCTGACAGTCTCCTGGGTGAGCCCTGCTCTGTTGGTAACTGTGTGGTTCTCCAACAGGGTTTTGTGTTCCTTCGTTCCCTCGTCGACCGGACTCAGGTAGGAGATTTTGCTTCCACAATGCAGCGGGCCCCCCGCTCCTGACGACCTGCAGATTTAGTGATTGTGGTGCTGCTGTTAGGACATGTTTCTATGTTTGATGGCAGAGCTGTTTGTGTGTTCCCAAACAGAACATATTGTTTTGTTCCAAAATGATGCAGATTCATCTTAGAAATGTATCTTAAAAACATAAAATAGGAAGTCGACTTACACCCCAAATTCCAGACTAGTGTCAAACTATTACCATTGTTTTTTATTTTATTAAGCTGTCTCTCATTGAAGATGAATCAAAAGTCACATTTTGGAATAAAACTTGTTTTAGAGAAGTAGAAAGTGTCGTTTTCCATCAACATCAAATCCAGCAGAAACATGCTGTCCTCCTCGCTGCTCCTGGTTCAGTGTTTCATGTGTAGTTTGTCTGAATAGTCTCAGTAACTCTGCTGTTGTGTCTTCTGTTTGTAGATTCATGCACTTCTGCTTTCAGAAACATCCTGTTTAATCAAGCGTTCTTTAAAGGAATATTATTCTTTGTTTATGAGAGAGATACCTCGTACTTAGCATAGCTTAGCTAGAGTCAAGCACATATTTACTTAATCTTTAAGTTTATGAAAGGTTAAAAAAAAGTTTAAAAATTGCATTCACAAGTTCCCCTCTTGGCGTCTTCAGGTGGAAAGCGCTAATATTTTTCCCGCCAGCTTTCCGACAACTCTCGCCAACTTTGTGTCAAGTCCTGCCCTCTACTCGCCATCTACTTTGTCTCTGGATGGCTAACCCTAAACCAACCAAACCAATGGAGGCAGCGAGTAGTAGCCAATCAGAAGCAGAGTTGTCGGAAAGCTGGTGGTCGAAACAGAACACCGGCAAAGCGTTGATGCTTGATGATATCAGTGTCTCGGTTCATGTGTCCTTGTTGTACGGCAGAGTTTCTGCCCTCGTGTTTAACAGTTTGAAACATGTTAAATCACTCATCTGTGAACATATGAAACAGATCATGTGATCGACAGGTAATCGAGGGCCTCAGGTGTCCAGCTAGTAACCCGTAGATTTGAATGCCAGGTAGAAAAAGGTAAAACCAAGCTACATCTGTGTGAAATAAAATGTAAATGAATAAATTTAGGAAATTAATCTTAAAAAATTTATGATTCATCAAAATCCAGTTCTGATATAATGTACAGGTCACTGAGAATCTTCCTTGACCCGGTCTTGTCTGTTTTTTTTGTCTCAACCTGAGTTACAAAGAAATACCAGAGGATTTCAGGCTGCAGTCGGCCTTATAGTGGGTCAGAGGGACAGTCGGGAGCCAGTGTGACACAAGCCTCACGGGTCATATTGAGGCCTGGAAGAAAGTGGAAGTCCTGGTTTTACTTCCGTTCTCTGTAACACCAAAGAAAATAGTTCAGACATTCAAAACTAAAAAAACAACTCTTACTCAATCCACTCTGATCCTTGTCTTGTGTTCTCATCAGGTTTCTGAGTGTTCATGTGTGTGTTCTGTTGTAGATAGGCGGGGTTGCCGTCATCATCACGTATTGGAGCCACCTGGGGCCCGGTGTTCTCTATGTATAAAGCAGATCCTACCTGGTGCACTTTGGGAGATAGAGAGTAGGGAAATGCATTTCCCTTTTACTCCTCGCTCCTCAATATTTCGCTTTTTAACACTACATTGAACTCATCATTTCACTGACTTACTGATTAGCACACAGCACTGCCTTATTTGAGAAGTTATGTTAAGTAAATGTTTGAGTGTTGTAAAATAAAAGTAATGGTACAGTTGCCGCAGCCTGTTGTCGCTGTGTGATTTTTTTTTTTTTTTTTTATGTCAGGATTTTTGAGCCAGGCGGTGACAACCAGATGACCGCTGGTTTCAGTTCATAACTTTAAATTTAATGTGACAGTTGCTGCATTTGAGGTTTCATTTGGTTGCAGTGACGTCATTCCTGGAACTGAAACTGAACCAGCTATCTGATGGTGCGTTCAGGTGCTACAGAGAGGCTCCGAGATATCTGATCTGTACAAACAACTAACAGACTTTGTGTGTGTTGTCAGGTGTGTGTCACTGTGTGTCAGTGTCGGAGATCATCTCCGTCAGAGAGGAAGAGGAGGAGAGCGGCAGCAGCAGAAAAAGAGATGATGGCAGCTGGAAAAAGATCAAAGAGAGAGAAGGAAAGGACTGCAGGCAGGCCTTCACAGGTAAAACAAATATCTGGAAACACAGGATGAACAGCTGGAAATGTAGATTCAAACACCTGGAAACACGCCTCTGGATGCACAGCTGTATGCTCACTCTGTGGATTGACTCAGAGAGCTCTGAGCGCTGACTGAATGAGGCAGCATGAGAATGAATTCTGGAAATATCTCAATAACTCTGGGGGCTGAATCTGTCTCTGTAGTTCCTTCACAATAAAAGCATGCCATTAGCTCATAGGAGAAATGTTTTTAATGTGAAGCAGCTAATCAAAATGATCAGTTCTGACATGTGTCTATTGTGTTTCAGTGTTTTATGTGGAGAGGTGTCAGCAGCACCGCTGGCGGTGTGCTGAGGTGACCTTCACATGTCCAGAGGAGGCGCTATGTCAACGCTGGGTCAGCAACATCAGAGAGCAGCTCGCCGCTATCAGTACGACTTTACTAAGACTAACACACACTGACCAACACACACACTGACCAACATACACACTGACCAACACGTGTGATTGTTGAAAGAATCTGTCTGTTGTTGTCTACAGCCAGCAGACCCAAACACCTGCTGGTCTACATCAACCCGTACGGCGGGAAGCGACAGGGCAAACGCATCTACGAGCATAAGGTGGCTCCTCTGTTCGCCCAGGCAGGCGTCTTGACGCACGTCATCGGTATGTCCGGTATCACTCACTTCCTGTTCTTGGGCTTCCTGTGTCAGGGATCTACACTAAAAGCACATTGTGTATGTGTGTTTGTTTCCTTAGTAACGGAGTACGCCAATCATGCAAGGGACCATCTGAGGACAGAGGCGGAGCTGAAGAAGTTTGATGGGTGAGACCTCAAATGAATTATTACATGCTGTAACACCTGCAAGCCTGCTAATATAGGTGAACCGCCAAAATAAAAGCACCACAGAGATCACATCTGTCAGGTTGCTGCCGTGTGTTTCACCTCTGATGTTTTTTTACACTTTGAGTGACAGTAAACAAATTGATTGGTCAGAGAATCTATCTTTTGTTTTTGTAACACTGAAACGCTGCTAACATTTGACTTTGTCCCCGGTTCAGGGTGGTGTGTGTCGGAGGTGACGGCATGTTCAGTGAGATCATCCATGGGCTGATCTGGAGGACGCAGATCGACGCTGGCGTAGATCCAAACTGTGCGGACGAAACTCTGCTTCCCTGCTCGCTTCGTATTGGAATCATTCCTGCAGGTCAGAAACACAGTTGTGACTCGAGCTGAGCGGGAATCATAGAATACAGCTTTTATTTGGTTTAATGGATTAAAATGTAGGCAGTGTTGCCTCTCTGTGTAGAGGCTGACGAGGCCCCTGAGATGGTTAATTTGGTTCCTAGATGTTTGTAAAGTTGTAGAGGTCCTTGAGGAGCCTCAGTGGGCCCTTGAGGAGGTTGTAGAGGAGGCTGAGTGAAGTTTCTATAGTTTCCTGTAGTTTAATATAGCCTGAGCTTTAGAACAGAGGTCAAACAATAAACTATAAGGTACAATTATTTTAAATGACAGCTGACAGCCAATCAGAGAACAGGATTCTCTGTCCCTGGTGTATAAATGCAGGTTCTGACTGTGGCCTTGTTTCCCAGTTTATTCTCTTGTTTGTTTGTGTCCTTTTTTGTCTTCTGTTGTTCTGCTTAAGTGCTCTATAAACACACAGTCATCAGGGAGACATTTATTTTCTCTGCAGCAGTAGAGGAGAAGCAGCTCACCTGGTTAATTAATGGCTGCTGTGATTGGTGTGTGTGTGTGTGTGTGTGTGACACTCAGTGCAGCAGTGTTTTTGCAAAATGAGCCTATTTTTTAAAACTTTGTATTAAACAGGCAACATTTATGCGTATAACCAGAGTATCTGATGTTGTCAGACCTCTTCGCCTCACAGTTGACCGTTCTACACTGTTAATCCTACATTACTTACTGTCGAAGACGACATTTATTACACAGTGTATAGTTATAGAGCATTTTTGCACGCACATAAGAGAAGGAGTGACCTTCGTTTTTTTGAGCTGGACGGAGGGATCCGGTCTCAATCGTCTCTCTTTGTCTGTTTCAGGTTCAACAGACTGTATCTGCTTCGCCACTGTGGGCACCAACGACCCTGTGACCTCTGCACTGCACATCATTGTGGGTGAGTCACATGGTCTCACTACACATGAAACAGAATCACTTCACCGCCAGACAGGTTATTTAACATGTTCTTCACAAGACCTCTAAAAGGATCAAACTGAAAGGCTGATGTTTTGCAGTGATGAAATTTAACTGCTTATTTGTAAAAAGACGCATTAAAGTCATAGAAGGTCCGCCTCTAGTATTAATTAAATGACTCACATCCATCAGAAGGGGACACTAAAATAATGACAAACCTGTTAGTACTTTTCTTTACACATTCAAATGCTATATATGCGCATGCTTCTCACAGATGGTGCAGGTTATATTCATATCCCCTTTAAAGTCAAGATTTTACAATTTTCTCACATGTAAAACTCAATCGCTTAGTTTATCAATAGGAAATTAACTTTTTTTATAATCAAGTAATAGTTTTAGTCATTTTTTTAAGAATACATGTGAGAATTAACTGCTTTTTCTCGTAAAACTGAATATAAAACAAGACGTCACCTTGGACTGGATGATCAGAGAATGAATCAATAATGAAAATAATTATTCAGCCCAACTTAAAACTAGTCTGTTTAACTCAAGAGTGGTGAAATTAGTCTCACCTTAAACAGATTTATGTGTGTTTGTAATCTAGATGTTTGAATTGATTAAATGACTGCTGATGGTTATACAGAGTAATTTTGCCAGTTTGGAAAACCAATCTCATTATCTCACCAGTCGATGATCCAAATTGCACCAGATTTGTTACATTAATGCTGAATGTGATCAACCATGACATATTTTGAGTAGGCGGTGCTATAAAGCTTTTTCAGGATAATATTGTTAGTATTATAAGTTCTATCCATATCCAAATTTAATGAAACCCCAGTCCATTGTGTACATTACATTGCTTTCCTGGGTCTCACGCTGCCATCTAGTGTCCTTTCAGAAACCAGGCTCTGAACATGCACAGCAGGAGGCTCTCTTGAGCCTTATTTAGCACACTTAGCTTTTTAATTGTATTTCTTAAAAATGTTTATTCTATGTTAGTATGTTGATTGTGTGTGTTTATGGGTGTGTTCAGGAGACTCTCAGCCGATGGACGTCTGCTCGGTTCATCACAACAACACGTTCCTGAGATACTCCGTCTCCCTGCTGGGATACGGTTTCTACGGGGACGTGCTAACTGACAGTGAGAGGAAGAGATGGATGGGTCCGGCCAGATACGACCTTTCAGGTAGAAATATAACATGTTCAGATGTTATTAGGGAAAGACTGTGGTGTTCGTTACAATCCAGGGAATTGAACCAGCTGCTTTATTAGTAACTGAAGAACAAGACAACATTTCCATCATCAGACAGAAGAAAGTCATGGAGAAACTGGCTGGAAGTGGGTTTGGGGTCTCGAGACATTTATTCATGTTTCAGACCAGTTCTCATATTATCAAGGGTGTAGGTTTGGTTTCTGAAAGGGCGAGGGGGGTTAGTAATTATTTTTTTAAACAGAAATTATAAAATTATGTCAATATAACAAATGACACATTGTCATGAAATTGTTCTCTATAACAGTGAACAAAATAAGACAGAGCTCTGTCCTTCTGCTTAAATGATGTTCTTACACAATATAACAATTACATACACATTAGATATCAAGTTCAAATTAACTTTATTGGCATGAATGTATTGCAACAATATTGCCAAAGCTACATATAAAGAACATAAGGACAATTAACTTCATACATTTCATTAGATAAGGAAATAAAACAGCAAAAGTTGTGTTTGTGTGTGCTAATACAAAATAAAATATGTAAAGTATAAATATCTATATTTAGGTATCTATATTATAGATATAATATATACTATATCATATCTATATTTAGGTTTATGTTTATTGTTATTGTTTTTGCGCACCTTAGTCTCCAAAACAAATTCCTTGTATGTGTATAAACAACTTGGCAATAAATTCAGTTCTCATTTCAGAATCTTCTGATCGTGAAATCAAAATACATAATACGTTTTTAGCTTCAAAAAATGCAGAGCAGATCGTTTTCTTCGGTCCTGTGTGCAACCTCAGAGCTGCAGTGGGAAAAAAAAAAGAAAAATATTCTACAAAGCTTTTTGCTTTGAGCACATGCTAGTAATTTAAGGCAACACATTTAAAATTAATTTAGTCTTTACTGAATGTTATTAATGTTCCCTGCTTTCCATAACACAACATATTCATTACTACCGACTGCTGTAATTCAAGTCTGAAGACCGCAATGAGGTGAACAGCAGCACCAAACCTGACTGTAAAAAGTTAAGTTTATTTTCATGTGAATGTCACATGTTGAAGTGTCCTTCTCCTTATTCATTCAGAACCTTACAAATAAAAAAACAATGTTACAACAAGAAAACACCAACAGAATACAAACAAAGGGCAGGGCGGACCCAGCAATACAAGTGCTGTATGAAAGACAGCAGATATGATTGTGAAAGTGAATCAGCGCAGATATAACAAGGTGTGATTAGTAGGTGAGACAGCTGTCAAATGTATATGAACAGACTGTGTACTGATGATGAGGATGAGAGTAATTCTTGGTCGTCGCATCTATCTCTGCTCCGACTCCTGCAGGTGTGAAGATGTTCCTGACTCATCATTACTATGAAGGAGCAGTTTCCTACCTGCCAGCCAAAGGCATCATAGGAACGCCACGGGACGCTGCCAGGTGTCGATCTGGGTAAGAGAGTGAGAGAAAAAATGTTGACTGGTTCAGTTAAGGTTAGCTTACAGTTCAGTTTAGCAGTTAAAGCAGTTTGAATTCAGCAAAGGGTAGCTAAGGATTTGGTTCATGTGACCTAACGGTTTAGTAGCTAAAACATAACACATTGTTTTATTCCTTGTATTTTAAAGTAACATCCGTGTGTCTTTACATTTTCAGCTGTCTGGTTTGTCAGCACAATGGGCAACTACTTTCAGAGAGAGCTGAGACGTACAAGATGGATGAAGCATCAAACAGTGGTGAGTCCAACAAATCTTCATCCGAAGCTTCCAAAACACAGGCTAGATATCCTGTCAAACAAATTTTACATGGTTGAACTGCAAGCATGGCTTCATCAGAAGTGATGAAAATACACCTTTCAACATCTCCAAGGACTGATTCATTTATATCTTGTATCTTAGATTATATTTGTGCTGTTTTTGGAAATTAAAGTGGTCCATGAATGGCGCCCTGAGGCACGCCACAAGATCGTCCATTTCACAAGAAATGAAAATCACCAGGGTTGACACGAAAAGACTTAATGTGCAAGTCGACAACAAAATCCTACCTAGATCACTATCCCTTTAGTAGCTTTTCTGGAGCTTTCAATCATAGTCCTTCTTAATCTGTAGATGGAGATGGTTTTCACGCATTTCTTTTCCCCTCCATACTAATTTCTGATTGGTCTACAGGTTCTGCCAGTCATTTTAGATGCTACTGAATGAATTTGTTGTTGACTGTGATTGTATTCTAGAAAACCTGCAGTCAATTTTGTTTAAATATTAACTTTTTCCTTGATAAAAGCCAAACTCTTGACAACTTGCACACAACCCGGAGTGATAAAGGTTTGGCAGCAGCAATACTAAGAAAGGTCAAGTCTAGCTTTGTGTTTCGTTCCAGAGAGTGACGACGAGTGGAGGACAATCCGAGGGAAGTTTCTGGCCATTAATGCTGCCAGTATGAGCTGTGCGTGTCCTCGCAGCCCCAAAGGCCTCTCACCTGCTGCTCACCTGGCCGACGGCACCACAGACCTCATCCTGGTCCGAAAATGTTCCCGCTTTGACTTCCTCAGACACCTCCTTCGACACACCAGCAAAGATGATCAGGTAAATCAGAATTCTGGTTTATTGTCTTTCCACATAATTAGAATTGAAAGACAGAAACATCTGGTTTTCTCAGAGAAGAAGACCTCAGATCTCATTGGACAAAATAAATACTGATTTAATGCAAATCCCAAACACCTGGCACAGTTAGACCTGCTTCCCTCCAGTCCTCCCCTCACTGTCTACTCCTTCTGTCTTGACCAGTTTGACATGACCTTTGTTGAGGTCCACCGTGTGCGGCGTTTCCGCTTCACACCACGTCACTGCCAGAGCGACTCAGACCTAGAGCTGGACCTGCGAGAGACCGGCAAACACCAGATCTTCAGCCAGATATGCCGAGACCACCCGGCTTGCGGTTGTGCCCCCGCCTACAGCAGCTGGAACTGCGATGGCGAGATCCTGACTCACACGGCTATTGATGTCAGGTACCACGACCCTCTGGGAGTTTCCTACTTTGCTAGGTCAAATATTTTAACCCAGGTTAAATTTCTCCTAAAACCACTGTCCTTTTGTTTTTTCCCAAGAGTGCACTGCCAGTTGGTCAAGCTGTTTGCGCGAGGGATAGAAGAACCAATGGTGTTCGAGGATCTCACCAACCCCTGTGCAATATAGACCCTCGCCCCCATTGTTCCCTGTCGTACACTGGAGTCGGCTATTTGTTTTCAGCCTCTGCCTACGTTACTACTGTTGCCACCATCACATGACACTCCTCCACATCTTTCACAAGTAGACTCAACAGGATTTACAGAATCAGCAATGAGTTACTCAACAAAGATCAGCGGTAGCCTGCAGAAAGAATCAAAACTTGGGTCTGAAAGTCCAAAATGATTTCCAGACAAGAAGTGAGGTGTAGTTTCCTTTAATCATCCTTAACAGCTTTAAATCTATCCCCTTGAAATTTGCAGCTGTTTGTAGGACATAGTAAGGAAATGATTGACCCGGATGTTAAGGCTTCACCCTCAGGTTTTGGATTTGGTCTGGGTGACGCCGTTTGTGTTTTGATGTGAACACGGCTGGTGGGTGTCTGGCACCGATTTAATTCAAATATTGAACTCCGGTCCTGAAACTAAGACCCATCTTGTTTGGTAATAGTTTATTACCTATAATCCCCAGATCTTGAGTTGATGATCTGGTTATCTTGAGGTTATAAATGTTGCCTGTTGTAGAAAACAAAATGTGTAAATTGATAGAAGCTGCCGTAAGTTGAAAATGTCAAAGCAACATGCCACTGAATGGGTATTAGTCTGCTTTTAATCTCAAGTGTAGTCACTTAAGTTAATTCAGACTTTTTTCAGGCCATGTTGGTGTTTTGACTTGGACCTGTACTGAATTTGATTTGTCTTGGTCTTGTGAGCGTTTGTTTTGACATGACTCTGACCTGTCTCAGTTTAGTCGGTGTTGTAAGTTCCTGCATTTGGACTTGTCTTGGTCTTGTGGCCGTCTTGACTCAGACTTGTATCAGGTCTTGTGGGTGTAGTGACTCGGATTTGTCTCAGTGTCAGCCGCCAGTCTCACCTGTTTCAGACTTTTGTTTTGACCAAGTCTAGAGGTTTGCTTTCAGTCAACTGTTATTGTTGACCCATTTGGACTCAGCTTTGACTCGATCTTGGATTTATACTCTTCAACTCCTTCTCCCCACCATTGGCCCATTTTAGCCTTTTTGGGGGGTTGGGGTTTCTCCAGTGGTGGTAGTGCTGGAACAGTTGATTCACAAGAGGGTTTAGTGTAAGGTTTAAAAACAAAAGTTGGGCAAATGGGTGTTGCAAAAACATAAACACAAGACAACAAAAAGAGATCTCTCCAAAACAGCGATTACTACCTGATTCATAACCAAATGAATCTATCGGGGGTGATTAAAAAAAAAAACACAAGGAGTGCAGCACACAAACCTAATTTGCTAAACAAAGAAAATATCCTGTAGAGTGGTATCAGTATTCCCTCTGAAACCTAGCCCAACTCTACGATAACAATCAACTCAAATTGTGCCACTTAACAAAAATAAACTTACTCTCAGTAAGGAAATGCCTGCTGCAACAAGATTACCGACTGTTTAGCAAAACATTTACCACAAAAGACACTAGCAGCAGATCACACACAAGCAGGCCTATCAACGTTAGTGATATCTGCTGGAACCAGCACACAACATATGTATGGTTTTAGCAGGCTTAAATACACACAGTGGTCAACACTGTGGCAGAATACTAAATAACAGACAGCACGCTCTTGCACGGCAGCATGACGGCTTTTAAATCAGCAGGCCCCAAACACAGCTCGCAGTTAGGTGGATGGTCCAATCGGGATCTTGGATGTAGGCGGGAGCAGACAGGTCATCACAGACACCAGCCAATCCTCAGTGGACAGTAACCAAACACAACGGCTGCTAACAGCCGTCATAGCACGCACTAATAATTGTTGGGTCTCTGTAAATATTACAAATAGTAGAGTCTAGACCTGCTCTAAATGAAAAGTGCAATGAGATAACTTCTTTTATCTGAATTTACACTATATACATTAAATAAAATACTATTGGGCTCATTGAATCCAGTAGAGCCTCAGCTTTCCAGTCATTCCCAATGCATTTTCAATACCGTTTACCAATCTACAGACAGCATGCATAAATATTCAAAAAACATTTTTAGAATAGGTGAAAAAAATTTTTTATACTGCTTACAAAAAAACTTCATTCGTATAAAGTGGGCATGTCTGTAAAGGGAAGTGAAGGAGATACCCATAGAACTCATTTTCATTCACGTAGGCCTCCTAGTGGAGTATAACAGGTTACATTGCCTTTTTTATTTGTTATATTATTTTTTTCACATTCTTTCCTGTGCTTGAGTACTCAAGTCCCATCTGAGTCTGAGGACCTTTTTACCTCGTTTCCGTCTTGGTGATTGTTTCATTACAGCCATTTGTCATTCTTGTGGGTGTTTTGACTGTTTTGTTCTTGGCCTAATGTTATTACAGTCATGACGTGAGCTGTAATTGAACTTGAAAGTGCTTTGAAATACTGACTTACTGACTAATGTCTATATGAATTTTCTTTCTAAAGAAATAATGTAATTAGTCAGACTACTGCTGTACACTGCAAAAACTGAGCTCTCAAAAACAAGGGGAAAAGCATTAAAATTGGGGGACAATTACTTAAAATAAGCAAAGTTATCAGAACAGAACGAGAATATTGCACTTGCTACTCATGCTCGAAAAAACTTGAAACAAGTGAAATTCTCTAATAAAAAGCCGCCTGGTAAGAAGAAATATCTTATCAGACAAGAAACAAGTATATTTTGCCTTCAATTAAGATAATTAATCTTACTAAGATTTTATTTTTTGCAGTGTAGTCTTGGTCTCGAGGTCGGTCACAAGATGTTTTTTCTGACTTGTCTCTGACTTGTGAATGTTTTAAGGATGCCAGACACCTGCCAGTCATTGCCTGGGTCGTGTGATCATTAGGGGGTCAGGGGTTGATTCACAGTTTATGAAAAGTAGAAAGTAAATCCCCTTCACATGATCGGTACTTGCTGACCGGAGATTTATTTTCCCCCTGTTCTTTCACAGTCACCGTCTTTGTTCTTCAGCCGCGTGAGGGTTACTTTTACTTTTACTTTCTTCTTCTCAAACAGGTCCATTAGAGTCGTCTCCAGTCCTCCATGTTCCCGTCGTCTCCAGGAAAACCTGAGCTCAGTCGTAACTATGAAATTGTATTTTTACATATTATAATTCCCAGCAATTTAAGAAAAAAAAGTCAAATCTCAAATTGTAATTTTAGTCAAGGAAATTTTGTGTCAGTCAAGCTGGTCGTGGCTGAGCAAGCTGAAGAGCGCACACATGATTGTTTTTAATCTTCCATTTCTGCTTGATATGCAAATGAACTCAGAGCAAATGCAGCAAATCACCTGAAGAAGTAGCGCTTTAACACAATGTTTCACACAAACTGTGCAGATATTCTGTCTTCAAAATGAGCTTAAGTTTGTAGCTGTAACTTCGATTTACTCCCAGTGTGATGTGATGTTTTGAACTGTCTGCTTAATTTTGTTTTGTGAAACCTCTGGATAATAATTTGAACCTTCCACCCATCAAATAAGATTCACACACAACAAAAGGCCAAAATAACACTAAAGCAGTGGTTCCCAAAGTGGGCTTCCTAACCCTGTTAGGATTTTTTTTGTATGAGTAGAAGGTTCATATTGATTTTGAAGTTTTTTTTGAATTCTGGTTTTATTGAAGGAAGCTTCATTGTAAAGTCCAGTGTTGATATTCAGCCATCTGCTCATTTTAACATTCTCAGTGGTCAGCTCTGAGCATGTAGCCCGATGTTAACTGTCTCTGTAGCCGCTGCTCAGTGTGTCCACAGGGTTCATTCTTTTTACAAAACACATTGTCTGTAATGTTGTTTTTCCACATTGGTTAATAATATTATACACAGTGAAGTTGCATTTTCTTCAAGATATCTCAGGAGGGTGAAGTCAGTCTGTCCAACAATTGGGTCCACAGATCTTTTCAGATCATCATAAAACATCCGGACCTCATTCCTGTTTTCAAGAGAATGAACCATTAAGATTTTAATGATCCCATCACCTTTCCTCCAGAACCACCCTCAGGACAAACTGTTAATATCTAAATTATAAGGATATTATGTTTACAGATATTGCAGCTTCTAAAGGACAGTGTCATTCAAAAGATTCATTTTAATAGATTTGAAGTAATATGATTGTTTCCATTTAATCCATCTAGAGCTCTGTCAGTGTTTGGAAAAATAATTTAACGTTGACTTTAAGATGAACCGGACAGGAAGTAGAGTATCAGCACTGGACTGTCGGGCTGCAGATACTGTTTGTTTTTTTTTTTTGTCTGTTTGTTGACCAACAGTCCTGTTTCCTCTCTGCTGATGTAGAGCTGGACTCAAACTCACAGAGGGAAGCAGTAGCATCTCGCGGTGCTCCAAACACCAATCAGTCAGCTTCCAGCTTTCTCCTAATCCGAATTTGACCAAATACCAGCTGGGGTTTAATGATGTAGCTGTCTGTGTCTGCGGCAGTTGTAGCTCAGCCTTGGGGTCTTCACAAGTCAAAAATCTTGGACCCAGTCAAAAAAATACTTACCTACAGAAAACCTATGGACCTGTATGTGGTGGACCTGACCAGGAGAGAGAACGCCAACACTGGCAATAATGCGAGCCCGGCCCAACCTGGGTCTTAGGAACCGAGTGGACCTGTGAAGACCTATAGCTCAGCTGTGTGTCTCATGTTGATTTATAATGTATTGATGTACAATCAGAGTCTGAATGTTTGCTGTAAAAACCCCAAACAGCAACAAACCAAAAGTGTTAAACATGCACACCGAGGTCGACTGACAACAGATGTGAAATAAGATGTAATTATGAACTAAAAGCATTTGTGCTTATATACCATAAATTTAGTGCTCGGCTAAACTAAAAACTGGCAAATTCATTCGAATGTTTTTAGGAAGTAAGTTGATACTAAAATCTTGGTGACATAGTGAATAATTGGCAAGCAACAGTACCTGGTGAGCAAAATACTAATGTGCTATTTAACTAGCCAACCATAGTAATCCACCTAGCTAGCGCAATTTCTGACAAGCAGTAGTTAGACTGTACCGCCAGAATAGCTAGTTGCCAAGCTAGCTGGTTTGCTACTAGCTAATGTCTCTTTCAAACATCGGACAAACCAAAAGGGCGTGCCCACACCAGAAAGTGACGGCAAAAATCATCTGCTCATCTTTAGATGGTGCTACAAGCTTGGTGAGAAAAACATAAGTTTTGTTCTTCAAATTCTGCAGCTTTCTAGCAGTTAGCAAGCTAGCCATGTAGCTAACAGAACAATAACGCACAGTAAATGAAGGGAACCTATTTGTACCGCTGGGTGACTGCAGACCATGCTTCATCTCTTTGAAGAGCAGTATATACTCCAGCAGAGCGGGGTTATATAAAACTAAATAGTGACACAAAGCTGATACGATATCCTCATCAAATTTATACTCCCCGGCTCTCCTTTCCGTCATATACTAAGGTGTATTATGGCCATTGTAGGTAAAAAAATTACAGAACTTGGAGAAGGCGGTAATATTTAGAGGAAAAAACTCAGAATATCGGAGATTAACATTATTAATGTACAAGAAAAAAATGTATATACTTAAATACAAGACAAGAGTCAGTACAGACTCCTGTCTTTTTCTCGTAAATTTGTGGCTTTATTATCTCAGAGAATATTCAAGTTTTTTTCACATTTTTTTTTTAGTTTTCTTGTAAATTTACGACTTTAATCTTTTCTCTGAATATTATCCCCAGCTCTAATATTTATTTATTTGACCTACAATGGCTCTAATAGCCAGTTGAAAGTCTACGCAATGGCTTCTCACTAATTAGTTTCACTCTCAGTAGTGAATCCACTGAGATCAGACATTGAAATCAACAGATTTTGTCATGAAATTTTGCTGATAAATATGCTGTTGTGACTGGGACCTTAAAGCAGCGCAGAGTGAAATATGTCCAGTGTTGTGTTAGGTATATTGCTAACAGCATGTAGAACGTGTAGAATGAAGGATTAGCACTGCAAATATTTTTACTAATGATTAATCTAAATTATCTTTCTGGTTGATTATTTCAAAAAATGTCAATAAAATCAAATGTCCAGCATGGTTCTCAAGGTGATTCTTAAAATGACTTAAACTTTTACAGAAGAAGCTCTGTGAAGCTAGTTTCTCTTAATTTAAACCTCTATTTTTATTTTCAACACTGCAGTTTAATCTGACATTGAAAACTAGTTTGATCTAGTCAATCAGTCGACCTCTAGCTGTAACCTGAGATGTAAGTGATCTTTACTTTCTGCTGTAGCAGTTTCATTATGAGGAATTAAAAACATATTCAGCTATTCCATTCGCTTGTTTATGCTGCATTCTTGCTTTGAATTTAGTCTCTTTTACTTGTTAATTATTATTAACATTATGTTTATGCCCCATGCCACTTTTTTGAACATAATACAAGCGCGGGCCACATTTTTTCAAACATAAGTATAAGTACCACATATTTATATAGTCGTTACATTTGAAATATTACATTTTTAATATTTGAATCCTGTTTTTCACTTTTCAAACCACCCGTCCATCCATCCATCGTCAACCGCTAATCCTGCGTACAGGGGGGCTGGAGCCAATTCCAGCTGACATTGGGCGAAAGGCGGGGTACACCCTGGACAGGTCGCCAGTCCATCGCAGGGCCACACATAGACAGACAACCACTCTCACTAACATCCACACCTAAGGACAATTTTAGAGACACCAATTAACCTAGACTGCATGTCTTTGGAGGCGACAGTGCTAACCACCGCACCACCACCAGTTAACATTTTTAAATCTTATTTCTAGTCCTAATTGAATTAGTGAATGGGACCTGTTATGTGTAATTATGAACTTGTGACACCCCTACATCATTGTAATTGCTTAACACATTCCTTTAACCCCCTTTATTTAGTATTTCTAAGCACCATATAAACATTTAAGTATTTTGTAGCTGTACACATGAAAGGACATATTTATTCAGCATTTATAACTTCAGCTATGGAAACATTTTATATTATTACAACTGTGTTTTACCAGATTGTCATTCATGATCTGTTTACACCAGTTTTAAAATCAATCAGTTTTATTTTCACATATACAATAATACACAGTATAACATATGCAAAATTCATTCTCTGCATTTAACCCATCTTAATTATGAGCAGTGGGCATCCACTGTGCAGTGCCTGGAGACCTACACTAGATCTAAGTCTTTGGTCAAGGGCACCAACTGGAGAAATTAACCTAACATATATGTTTTTGATGGTGGGGGAAATCTACAAAAAAACACAGGGAGAAATCTGCAAACACCACACAGAAATACAATAATAAGCAATTACAAATAATCATATTTTTGCTTAAAACTACATCATAGTGTGTTATAAACCATTTATTACATGTTTATATACTGTTCATATAAATGCAGAGGGGATCCAAATAAAGTGATGCCCAAAATGAAAAATTACTTAAATAGAAGTCAGATTTGAGCCTAAAGTGGGGAATGATTTCTATAGCAACAACCATCAGTGGGTGGGTGCCGTTATAAATGTGAAAACATCTCGTTTATCTGCTACATACTTCTACTCCGCTACATTTCAGAGGGAGATTTTTCTGCTTCTTATTTGTTTCTTTTATTTATTTGTTACTGGTTACTTTTAACATTCAGATAGGTTACGTTTGGTAAGTAAATAGCTAGACATGCTACTGTAGGTTATCTGAGGACATTTTTAACATTTGCTAGTAGAAGGCAGAGTTATGATCACAATATGCTATTTATAGTGTGACAGGCTTTGCTCACACATCATTTATTTCCCCCAAATCTCTAAGAAAAGAGAAGAAACCTGTAGCATGCCTCTCTCATAACTCTCATGCCAATGTTGCACCTGGTTCAGGCAAGAACTAACCCGAAGCTGTGCCCATAATTTATTCAAATTAGAAATTAGGTGGATAAAAACAAGTAACAAATAGATTAAGTTTGCAAACACTGTCATCTGTTTGTAAAAGAGGTCAGAACCCAGGAAGAAGCAAAAACCTGATAACCCTCTAAGGCCAAATTCTCCACTGAACAGTTGTGAGAGAGCAAACAAAAGCACAAATCAAAGTAATAAAAACATATGAATGTGTGTTTGTGGATCGATAAACTGAATTGATGTGAGGATGATTTCGTATGAGCAAATAGGAGGCAGCTCGCACAGGTGATTAGAGCTCGTTAAGGAAGTGAGATCCAATAATTTTTATTAAGAGTTCAGGAAGCAAACAAACCAACGCTGCAGCTGGAAAATCTGAATCCTAACTCAGAATGTTGACACATTTACACACAGTAAATAATCAGACCAATAAAATCAGAGTGGAGTCTGTCAGAAGTTCAATATCTGAAGGGGTACAAAAGGAGGTGGTCTGGACCCTGAAAGCCAGTCTGCACGTCTGATCTGGTCTGTGAGCAGGATCTGTCCAGGTGAGTCTCTTCTAATTGATGTAATATGGGATGGAAGGTAGAGATGGAAAAGATTCCTGCACTTGCACATTATTACTATCGTATGAATACAGACTTCGTCGTCTTAGGGTTAAAATACTGTCCATTGAAAATATAACAGCATATCCATTAAATTTGAGATTAATTACGTTAAATTTGGCTGATGTGAGGTATTGATATTTGTTTGGTTTTGAGATAATTCCGTATTAGTAAGTGCCAACTCAGATATATCAAGGTTTCCCAGTTGACTGATGTTGGGTGATCAGTTCTCACAGTCTGCGTTCCAGTTTATACCAAAGGTGTGGGATGGGGTTGAGGTCAGGGCTCTGGAGTCATGTTCTTCTCCATCAAACTGGGGACATAATTTCTTTATGGAGCTGGCTTTGTGCACGGAGGCAGTGTCATTTTGAAACAGGAAAGGGACAAGCACAAAGTTCTTTTCATTGGAACTAAACAGCTGAGAATATATAATATAATATAATAAAGTATGTGTTTGAAAAATCAAGTTGTCTCCTCAGGAAATCATCATCATTCTTCATCATCCTCATGATGCCATCCATAAGTGTGACTCATGTGTTCCTGCTGTTGGCGGTTCTCCACATCACCACATCACTTCCTGTCAGGTACCTGAAGAAATCTGATTCATCCATATGAAACTACAAACCAAAGAGACCTGTATAAAATACTATCATCTTCTTTAATGTCAGATTTCCTCTGTAAAAGTTCTCCATTACAGAAATCCTCCTTTTATTCTCTTCTGGATAAAGTATTACTGTTTGCTGATATTGTTTTTTTGTTTGTTTAAATGTGTAAAAGTGACCTCAGGGATGACGATGAGGAGGAGAGTTTTCTGACTCAGATCAGACAACTGAACGCACCGTGGTCTATGTCAGGGGTGAACTCTGCAGACACTCTGCTCAAGGCCAGACTCAGGTGAGTTTACACCAAAAGTAGAAAAACAAAGCTTCTACACTTATTGGTGAAGAAAATTTATACTCAATTCCCTCAATTAGTGCTTATATAGGCACAAATAGTTAGAGACTAGCTGATAGAAAAGTGGATCATTTAGCAGCTGATTAAGTTTTCTTTAAACAAACAACCTGAATTTGTTTAGAAACAGCAGATGATCCAACAGAGTTCAGTTTGCAGTTTTTGAAAGACAGATAAATAGGTAGGTAGATAGATAAATGATTGGTGTATTCAGATTAATATAGATGATTATTGATGCGATTGTTTTTCAGACAACTGCTATCTGAAGGTCTGGACCGCAGGAGGCAGCTGGGAGATATCGAGTTCTCCAACAGATACGCAGAGTTCCTGCGATCCAAAGCCAAACACAGCTCCATCTGCGCCTTCCTGCGCCGCATGGAGAGCGTCAAGAAGAGGTGTGAGACTTTATAACAGTGATATAACTGTGCACACCTAGTCCTTGTTTACAATAACAAGCCCTGCGTCACATGCATACCAATTTAATGGTAGCAACATATTGAAAGTTTTCTTATTTCATGACTTTATTTTAAAGTGTATACATCTCATTAATCTAAAATCCATGTTTTATGTTTCCATATCTCATTAATAACCTTTCATATAATAACTATCACGAACGTTAGGTTGAAGACCTAATCTTCCTGTTAGGCTGGAAAATGAAAGCTTGAGCTTACAGATAGGTCGAGCTGCCATGTTTAACTATATATATTTTAAATATTAAACAATTCTAATTTGCAGATATTACATATCTCCTCTGTCACTAAAATTTCTTTGAACATAATCTTGGGAATGTCCAGCTGCAAAAATTAAGAGGATTTAAGAGAGATGTTGATAAAAATGTTGATTTGTTCACCTAGGTTGCTTTAAATTACAGTGGATTAATAGCAATTAGCTTTAAAAGCAGCAGCGAGAAAATAACTGACTTTCATGGACTGTGTTTCATCTCTCATGGTACCCAGAGGCTACTGATCCATCCTCTGACTGATAAACGTTATATCTGCAGTCACTAATTATGGCAGTGAAAATACTGAACACTCTATCTTAATACTTTGGGAAGGCATTATTTTCCTGATATGCATTTAATGTAAATATATACTGATATAAGCTTAACTGTTGAAAAAAGCAAAGTAGAATACAAATAGTATTATAGTTAAACAGAAAAGGTATGTTTAGCAGAGTGGAGCATTTAACATGACTCTGTTATGCTAAATGTATTGTATATAATAGACAACATGAGTTATGATGACAGTTAATCTTTAACCATGACTGTGTTTTTGTCCACAGCGGGGTGGGAGGAGACATGGAGAGGGTGAACCTGCTGCTGAAACAGTACATGTGTCCGTCCGTCTACAACAACTGGCCAACCGACTTGTAGAAACCACTCAGCAGAGACAAAGAAAGATGTAAAGCTGGTGTTAGAACGACAAACGTTCTGAATTAAAGATCTTTATGTGCAGCTTTTATCATATTTAATGTGGAAACAGATATCTTTGATATTAAAACATTTTATGAAGTACTTCAGGTGTTTTGTGTGTGTGTGTGTGTGTGTGTGTGTGTGTGTGTGTGTGTGTGTGTGTGTGTGTGTGTGTGTGTGTGTGAGAGAAACTCTATTTCACATTTACTTGAAGTTCCTAGCTCCTCAGATTAGTTCCTCTGGTTCCATAGTACCTGGTGCATTTTGGTCAAAATGATAATAGGGGCTATCCTCAGATGTCTATGAAAACTCTCAGGTCATGGTCCAGTATATCCATTGGATTCTTTAAGATTTTGCAATATATTCTAATTCAAAAGGCTTAATCAGTTCAAACCTCAAACTTCAAACGCTTTTAAGAATATAAAGCAAGTCCAATTGCCCTTGACTTAGCAATTCTGGAATCATCCTCAGACCTGCTGCTAGCAGGCTGAATATAAAATAGGTAGTTTTGAGATATAAATAATTATCCTTTCTACGGAATCCATCTGTATCTCCCTCTATGCAGTTGAAAACAACATCATACTCTGAATTACAAGGCTTTTAATTGTCTCCATTTACACCTGGCATGCAATCTTCATCTGGATATCCTATTTGGATAAAGAAAAGCACATGCAGGTTAATGCACAGACACAGAACAGATCGACCAGACCACGTATGGAGATGTCATGCTCATATATGATTGGATCTCAGCCAGCTTGGTGTAAATGCACATTTTGCTTTTTTTTTTAAATCAGCTTAGAAAGGTCACCTAACTCTGCCTATGCATGCCATTTGTGAGGAATTTTTTGTTTCCCTAATATTAATGTATCCAGATATAGATCACATAACAGATGGAAATGGGTCCATTATGAAAACTGATTAAAGTTTGACTGTCATAACTTTTGGTACTAAAAACTGGGAGAAACTGTAATACAACAGAAAATGTATGGCTATCTATGGTACACCATGGGAATTGAAGATACATTTCCAAACGTTTTCCTATATAATAAATTGTTGTATTTGAAAATACAAGCTCTAAGACAGGTCTTCTCAGTCTCACCTTTACTCTTAAACAAAAAATGGACGTGGAGTAATAACAAGTATGTGCCCCTCTTTTTCTTCTGGCTGTGATGAATGCCGGTCTGAATGATGATTTAATAAGCAATATAATTCTACCCTATAACTGTCAAAGTGCCTCAAAATGTCTTTATATGCAGATGATGGTTTATTATTTTTCATAAATCTTGTACCCACAAAACTTCAAGCCTCTGTGATATCAGGTTAAAAAGTGAAGGGTATAGACTGAATATGAATATGAAAATCCCCACAGTGTAGAACTTCACATTCCTGGGAAGAAGTTTTTTTTCATCACATAAATCAACATAAAGTTATAATTCAAAATGATTATCAGAAGTCAGAGGACTTTTGACTCAATGGAGTGAAGTGGAAACCCCAGCAGAACCTTTTAAGGAGAACACCATTTCGTTCATAACTGGATTTTTAATGGTTTTAACTTCTATCTATAGTGCAACAAAGTAGGAGGTAACAACAATTATCACAATTTAAACCATTTAATAAAATACTCTTATCCATGGTAGTAGCACAAAAACCGGAGAAGAGTTACCTACATCAAAAAAATCTCAAGTCATTAAAATTAGGCAGGCAAAATAGTCTCGCTTCTGAAACCCTCCCAGTGGAGTATGAAGCCGTGCGTAGGATGAAACAAAGCCAAGTTGTAGACGCAATGTTGCCACGGCCAAAGGAACAGCCTAAAAGCTGGAGAGGTCTCACAGAACTAAGGTTACAGTGTAACCACACATATAATGGTTTGATCGGAACATTTTTAATATGTTAAAGCACTACCAGTACTGGTAACCATAGAAGTAGTTTTGATATCAACATTTTGGATACATCTATGTGGGTTTTGTTCAGGTGCTCTGGCTTCCTCCCACAGTCCAAAAACATGCTGTTTAATTGGTGACTCTAAATTGCCCGAAGGTATTAATGTGAGTGTAAATATCTGTGTCAGACATGATGAACTGGCGACCTTGTCCAGGGTTTATCTTTATGTGATGTTGGTTAGATCATTGTTGTCAACCATAAATGGAAACCACAATGGAAATCACAGAGGTTAAGCTTGTACATTAGTTGATAGAAAACGTAATGCTATAATTAGTTTTTCCACTTATGTATACCTGTAACCATGATATATGCATGGATGCAATTATTAACAAAATAAAGATCTTATATGGCATCCAACGTGTGTTATGTTTTTATGATGGGGAAAAGTCCACTGCAGCCATAAAGCTAAGCAGATAAGCTGTGGACACAGATAGACGAGGATCAGTTCAGCAGGACCAACAGACATGGACGGAATTCATCCGCATTTCACTGTGAGGACGTCCTTTAGCTTTCTTCTTCTGATTCTGCTTCAAACATCCACTGAGGCCCAGGAGAGTGAGTACTAAAATCTGATGGTTCACATGATGCTTGTTTTGTTTTATCTGACATATGGTGTCACTTTACAGAAAATAATGCTTTCAATAACGGTGTGACAACTGGTACATGTGGTACAAACAGACCAGTTTTAACTACTCAGCCTGTGTAAATTTAGATTTACAAGTGAAAGAGCTGAAGTGATAGATACAGGAAGTAGTTTGACATTGAAACAGCGCAATGGACACTATGTATGGAGGCCAGAGAGGGGAGAATTTACCGTAAGTGCTGAAGTTCAATTTTTTTTCCATTTTCGGATTATTTATGTTTTCAGTTGATCTATGGATAATTTTGTTGATTAAAAAAAATCTCAAAAACTGGAAGGGACCATTATTAACCAGAGTCCAAGTCTGACCTGTTAATAAAAGATTTACAGACCCATAGGCTAATCAAATATGCTCCTATGCTGGCTTGCTGAACAGTACAGCCAAAACCTGTCAAGATAAAAACTACTATAAATAAATCCATAAAATCACAGTGACGCCTTCAGATTGTGGTAGCAGAAGAGCCCTTCATGATTCAGTGGATTACGTAATATATCCTGCTGATATGGCAGAGCGTCAAACTCAGAGCTCTTCAAAATATATGAACTTGTTTATGAGTATTTAATGTCAATAACATAAATGGTGCTTTTTCAAACATGAATAATTGAGCAGAACCGAAAAATTTTTTATACTAATATTTACTCTGTAGATTGCAAAACTAAAACCAGCACCAGTCTTGTGTTGAAGTATTTTTCCTACCTGTGTTTCCTGTACTATTCCTCTCTGTGACTGGCTTAGATAATAGAGGTAATAAAAGATAATAAATAGTTGTTGGGAATGTGGTAAGGTTGAGTTGAGGTTAAGCATTTGGACTCAAACACCAAGTCATTATCAAACAGAATTTGACACAACAACGGTATCCCTCAACATTTCAACATAAAAATAAGCTTTAAAATGCAGATACGAAAAAAAAAGTTGCTTAAATTTGTGTCTGGAAAACGTCCATTTGGGTAAAAAAACTGAACACATCTGAACACCTGAAAAGTTTCTGTTACAAACAACCAGGTGGTGTCACTTAAGATGGGGATTACCATCTTAAGTGAACGCAGCATAACATCCAGTTTTCACTAAGTCATAACATAATTTTCCCACTCTGGTCAAACTAATACTACACTTAAATTTACAAATGGTATGATGCAACAGTCTGCAGGCTTTTATTTCTAATTTCCCCTGTTTCATTAAGTACATTTGTTTATATTTTTGTTTGTTATAGTTTGCCTCAGTACACACTGGGTCTGGGCCTCTGAGTGTATGGAACTTATGTTAGCACTCTGATCTCTGTACTGGACACACAGACATGAAATAGATATCTATGTTCCAATTTGACTTTGGATAAAAAAGAACAAACTGGATTTACTAAACATTGCCACCATCACTTTAATTGTGACACCTGTGTTTTTCTTCTCCCCCAACAGTCTGTGCTGCTCCTCAACCTGTGGAATTTGCAGAAAACAACATGGTGGGTGATGTTGTGGTGACAATCACTGTCCAACCAGGGGTGACCCTTGAGTTCAGACCTCCCCCTGCAAACCCTGACAACCCATTTATTCTTGAAGGAAACAAGCTGATAGCTGCAAGGGTGTTGGACTTTGAGGTACAGTAGGTCATGACTGATGTTACCAACCAGATCCAAACCAACATCTCTGTTTGGATACTAATCTGTGAAAAAACACCACTGTTTGTTTTGTTTGCAGACCGTAAAAAGTCATGTAGCCCAGATCATCTGCGTTGAAACAGCCACAGGCTTGCAGGTAAACTGTCCACATATACTAAACATGTTAAACTGAGGTGGGCTTCTGATATATTTGTTATTTTTAATATTTTCATATAATATTTCCAAGTTGTAGTAAATTCAATGCAAAATTATTTACAATAAACAGTAAAATAAAATCAATAGCTAACAATAACTAAAGGTTGTGTCTATGTTTCCAGTTGGGCATCACCGTTGTTGTACTTGTGATCAATGTGAATGATAACCGTCCAGTGTTTGATCAGGAAGCCTACAATGTCAATGTCAATGAGGTAAGATTCTGATAAATACCTTTAACTAAACATAACGTTTTTTGTTTGTCTTTTGACCTGACCAATGACAAAATGTTGTTTTACTGAATTAAATTTGCTCCAGTATTAATAAGTTTCTCTGAATTCATTTATTTGCAACCTTATCTTCTATTTTAATTGCAGATACTCTGGATATTGTTTTTGTAGCTAGAGTGCACTACATGACCAAAAGCATTTCAAAACCATGTTTATATATTTTAATGTCCTTTTTTTGGTCTGTAGCTGATTTTCATGGTTTGCTTCCACTGGAAGAAAATCTGAATGTGACAGAATACAATCATGTTTTAGACTGAAGTTTGTGTGTTGTATACACAAAGCCAGCTCCATAAAGCTGTGTCTCGAATCGGATACTTCCATTAGTATACTTCCATGTTGTACACTGTGTGCACTATGTACTTGCATTTTGTGTGAATTTCAACAGGGTAGTGTTGTCGAACACGGCTGTGCACAGAGCCCTGATCACAACCACATCCATCACTTTTAGGATGAACTGGAACTGTGAGCCAGACGCGATCGCCCAACACTGTGGACACTGTTATTGCAGCGGATTAATGCTCATGGTGGTGGAAATACTTTTGGTCATGTAGAGTATGAACAGGAACGTTATAGGGTTTATTTAGGTCTACTGATGAAGTGTCAGAAACATGCTGCTGTGGCTGCTAATTGGAGGTTGCTTCAGTGAACGGTTTATTGAAATGTTGAAAACTGTGTTTCATGTTAACCTTTTATCACACTGACTGTTTGTACCATTTTGTCCCAGATGTCTCCTGTAGACACAAGTGTGGGCCACTTCCCTGCCACAGACTTAGACGAGCAACAGATCGTCTATACACTGACACCTGAATCTGTGAGACATTATGTTAATTTTTCTTTTTTCTCAAAAGTTTAGCTAAATCCTCTTGCTGTTTGTCTTTCTTAGGGCCAGATGACATACATTTGATTTATAGTACAGAGATACTGTAGGTCCAGGACGTTTGTTGGAAGAAAAGACAGGGGGAAACTACAGGGGGAGGCAGATCTAAACAGCTTTTATTGTCCTGTTTGATTTCTACAGGTCGGCTTTAAACTGAAATCGCCTACCATCCCGGATCTCCTTATTGAGAGACCTCTCGACTATGACAAAGTCAAAAATGTCAAACTAATATTATATGCTCAGGTGAGTACTACTAACTGCTGCATCTAAACAAAGATTTACCTCTTCCTACTGAATGAAATAATATTTCTTTCAGTTTCTGTCAGGTATGCTCTCTCAAATGTTACTAGCAAGTGAACATGGGCCGGAGGTGGCTCAGCAGGGTGAACTATCCATCCACAAATCACAGGCTTTGATCCCTATCTCGTGTTCATATGTCAAAGCGTTCTTGAGCAAGACACTAAATCCTCCTGAATTGCTTCCAATGGTCAGACCAGAGCCTTGCATGCTGGCTCGCCACCATCTGTGTGTGAATTAGAGGCAAAATGTAACAGTTTTTATAAAAATGCATATATAAATACATTTCACAGTCAAACATGGCTGCCCACACAGTCAACAGTGAACAGATAATCCTTCAGTACATTATGTCATGCTAATGTTAGGTGAGCAGGAACAACAGAGGGAGATTGGTTCTGCTTATACAGCCAGAGTTTGTACTTAATAACTGGATTTACTGGAGAGTCTTTCTGTTTTATTACAACAGGGCAGTGACATAGAAAGAGACTTTTCCACTAACCTTAATATCTGTAGCCTTGGTAACTGTGCACAACAAAGATGGTGACAACTTTAGCTTCAAAATGCTCAGAGGACATACAAAATCCTGATGAAAAAATTTCTTTGAAATTCACAAGACTAATATCACTGGTGAAATGTTGCCTATCGAGACATAGAAATTGCTCAAATTTGACTTAAAAACTTTTGCAAAAGACTAAAAATGAACAAATCTGGTGACAATATTACCACTGTCGGTCTGCAACGCCTTTAGATGGAGAAAAGCCTCTCTAAAATGTTTGGACGCTACAGAATCTGGAGTCTTTGAACAGCTATACCTTGCGAGACAAGTTTAAGTCCAGTTTGTCAGACCGGTGCTCGCTGTTTGTTTCACTGAAATAATTCTTTTTTTAAGGACACACCATTGGGACCGCCCAGTAGCGAGGTTTCATTCACTGCCACCACCACCATCATGGTCACCATCTTGGACGTGGACAACAGACCGCCTTGGTTCCAGCCCTGCACCAAGCACGAGATGGGGGGGGCTGTGATCTGCCAGAGCACCGGCTACACCAGCAGGGTCGTTCTAAATGAACAAGAGGTGTGACACTTCTGTTGTGCTAACTCTTTGTGTGGAAAATTCAGCGAACTGGAATATTTTATTCAGCGAGCTCCCTGACTAAAGGTCCGGATAGGCTTGAAACAAACTAATTGGACTGTCGTGTGATCTGACCAAGTCGGTGTGTTACTATCTAAATATCCACATTGGTGTCTTTTGTGTTTCTTTGTAGACTTAATGTCCTGACCCATACACATGGGGATAACAGTGTACACTGTCAGACAGTCTGTCCTTGTAGACTTTCATGGTTACACTTGGTTGAACATACGAAAAGAGACAGAAGAGAGCTAGAGAGATGGTTCAAGACAGACAGAGAAGTTTTAGACAGAAATTGTCAGATGCAGCCAATTCTACCACGAGAAAGGTTTCAGATGCTCTTTGCCTGTCAGATTGAAGCATGCTAAGGTCTTAACACAGCCTCTAAAGTCTGTTCTCCACTCTGCTCATGCTAAATGACAACTTTCACCGCTGTGCTATACACATGATGATGAACAGAGTGTTTCTCCTCTGCAGACCGGAGTGTTACCACTGAAACCTGCACCACTTTACGCCATTGACGGAGACTCCGGGATAAATGAGGAGATAATGTACTCCTTCCTGAGCGGTAAGCAGCCCCAATTATCATTAATAGTGGTTTGTTTTTCAGTCTATGTCCACAGGAAGTTGTTGATTATTGGCAGGTAGAAGCAGCTCAGTATGTCTGTGTTTTAGGAGATGGTGATGGTCTGTTTGAGATCAACCCGAACTCCGGGAACATCAGCATGCTGAAGCCGGCCGACGTGTTGGGGACGATCAGTCTGACAGTGCTGGTAAAGACAAAACATTCACTTTCTTTTATCCAGTTTGTTCAAACAATGGTGCCTTTGTGTCTCCGTTACTTCTTCATCTGTGTTGTTGCCTAATGCTGCAACCAAATGCTTCTTTGGGTTTGTAGTAGCGAAGTTAAAGAAAATGTTACATGTATCCTGGACAAACAAAAGTGTAGTTTGGTTTTAACTCCTTGAACGTCTTTTCACCAGGGCCAAAGCTACATGTTTCATGCTTAATGTTTCTGGGAATGTTAACGGTTTATAATGACGTGAAAAGGAGTTTACATTCTACTATGAAACACATCTTGTGTTTTTTAAAGTCTAATCTAATATAGTGACTGAATTCTAAAAGAATATCCTTTTTAGTCTTCTACATGGGTTACATGTCTACTTTGTAAATCACATGACCTGTTCTCCTGAAACCAAAAGGGAGAAATTTATATTTTTCAAATCTACATAACATAGCATTTCTGAATTTTCCCCAAAGACAATTTTTTCTTCATTTAATAATTAATAAGACTAACAATTATATTTATTATCAGTTTATCTGTCAATTATTTTTTAAGTTTTGCAAACCCCAAGTTGATATCTTCAGATTTCTTTGTCCGATCAACAGTCCAAAACCAAACATATACATTTTAATATCAAGACTATGAAAACCAGCATATATTCACGTTTAAGAAGCTCATACCAGTGACTTGTGAGCTTTTTAACAAAAAAATACTTAAATCATTATCTGATTATGCAAAATAGTGAAAGCTCTATTAACACAATATTTTTTTAAATATGTTGACATTATTGATTGCAAAAAGGGACAACTAAATGTGATTTCACTCTGACTTTGATTCACTAACAAAGACCACGCCTGCGAAGATGTACATTTAAGATGGTTTATTGCTTATAATGGAGCTGAGATGGGATCGTATGAAAAGAACGGATCATGTGCCCGGACGGTGGGCTGAGGGATGAAAGGATGAGAGATGGGGTTGAGGGATGAGGGGTAGGGGTCTAGTTTATAAAACTTCATAATGTGACACTAAACAACATTTATATCCATAATGCAAGGTTATCAAATTAACCAAACATCTAATTGAATGGTTAAATTAATACAATTAAAACTGTTAAATGCTGTAAAAGGTTATTTACAAATACACTGAGCTTGGTTGGTGGGTAGTCTTAGTTCCGTGAAGTTCTGCTGGGGGAACTTGGGTATCTGATTTAAGTATTGCTGACTGGTTACATTCCTGCTTTTCACCTGCAAATCACCAAACCTGAGCTTTCTGTGGTTAGAAACAGGAACGTCTGTGTCTGTTGTTGAGTTTGAGTCTTTCATCAGGCATGTTTTTCTCTTCCAGGCTGCTCAGAGGATGAACAGTTATCAGTTTGCCACAACTACCGTCACAGTCAGTGTTCAGGTGAAGAGTCTCCACCCTCCACAGTTTCAGAGGCCTCAGTACGAAGGCATCATCACCGAAGTAGGGGCCATGGCAGTGGACCCTAAGAACAAGGACCAGCCGCTGCGTATCATCGCCACAGATGATGACTATGCTGCTACTGGGGTAAAACACTGGTTCCAGACTCTGTACCACTTTAAGTCAGTGAATTTAACTTGAATTATTAATCCAAAAAGTTTTTACACATGTACGCAAAAGTTGCTAAATCAATAAAAGTACAATGCAATAGAAACAGACTTTGGATGTGACTTAAACATTCACTGAAGAGACAAAAAATTGCATCAGACAGAAGCCTCAGATCTGTGTGGACTCTAGCAAGAGAGTTAACTATCTATACAGTAAAACATAGGAAGCTTACATCCATTTCTCTCTGCAAACAGTGCAAATAGAGCCATAGATCAGCAGCAGATAGATACTTTGCCACTTTGCAAATTTGATAATATTAAAATTGTTTATTAATTCTTATGATCTTATGGCCAGTCAGGCAAACAATTATGTCTTGTGATCAATAATCTGTGTCATTATGTAAAAAACGTTAACATAGGTCTGCTCCCAGCAGTCTTTTGATTTGACAAACTGTTAAACCAAACTCCATTCAAAAGCAGGTGCTTTTTGGCAGAGTTTTTTCACAGTTAAAAAAAGTAAACTAAAGTAAACCATCTATATAACATAAAAATATAGAAAAATATAAAAACATATTTTTTGGAAATTCAGTACATTTGAATTATTTTTGTACTTTTTTCAATAATTTCTACCAGTAAAAATAACATTGTACTCATTGTACTGGGTTCAACAGTCAGTTGATCAGACAGGCTGTAAACAAACCACAAACATAAACCAAACACTTTATTTAGAGGTTAAACTTAAAGTGAGCCCACCTGAGATGTCTGGCAAAATCTCTCATTACACAGGAAAACTGTCTACAGCTACTGTAAGCACAGTAGGTCAAAGATAATATAATAATAGAAAGTCTGTGAACTGTGATGGATGTTTACACTGGACACTTAACTGAATAAAAGATTCACTTTGTTTAATCTTACAAATAAGTTTGGCTCTAAATACATTTATTAATATTAAAACTTTATGGTTTAAAAATGCATTATTGTTAAGTGTCTTTTATAATGGCAGAAAATTTGATGATGTGGGCGGTGATTCAGACGGTTGGCATATCTTTGACACGCTGCTAACTTTAGCTAACTGGGCTGATGCAACTACAGTTTAACTGAATATTCACTGTATCTGGTTTGTGTGTTTGATAACTGAGGAAGACTTTAGGAGTTTTTCCTCTACATGATGTGCAACATTAACCTTGTCATATCTGTTTAAACAGGGTCTAAATCCCCACATCACTTACTCCATTAGCGGGAGCAGTGATTTCTCCATCATTGACGGCTACCTATTCATGACTAAGGATGCCCCACAGGGAACATTATCTCTGCAAGTGAGTTTGCAAATCTAGTAAAATTTTAAGTGACTGACTGATTAAGAGTTAACTTTCTTACAAAGCACTCAACTTCATCTTCGCACTTCCAGGTGGTGGCAACAGACAAGTCTAACGATGAATCAGCTACAGCCCAGCTCTCAGTGGAGGTGACATCAGGTAGGAATAAAACCTTCAGAGGGGGTTCTACTAAAAATGAAAGGTGGTGTACAAAAACTTTCTGGCTCCTCTTCATCTATGGACCAATGCAGCGTTAACCTCAAATGTATGAGCATCAAATACATGCAAGCATGAGTGCCAGAATGAAACTTTGTGCAAATTAGCTGCTGACTTCCCCAGACCAAAAGATCCCAGCCTTTTAGATTTAGTCAATTTAAGGTCCATAACTGGTCCTTTTTCACCACAGAACGTTTCCTGGAACCTTTTTATGAATTCAGGCAATTTTCTGGCATTTCAACTAGAGGCGCCTAGGGTGTAAAGTTACTAGTAGTAGTCTTGTTGGGACTGTTTCATCCATTGCGTTGGAGACAGAGGCTGACTCTGTTGCTGTCAATTGCATTTAGTTATTTTGTTGAGTTGTGTCACATATCGAGTGTGACACAGTCCTGTGGTTGGTCTGCTCTGATGTCACTGAAAAAACCCAACAGAGTTCGCTTGCTGTCAAATAAATTTTATATTGGATTTATGGAGTATTGTCCATCTGATGATTGTGTATTTACTGTTCGCTGTACAACAAATTAATTGCCCTTCACGGATAATAAATATATCTTGAATTAGACATTGTACCTTCATGAACGTATAGAGACAAGAAAATAGAAAAACTAAAGGAAACACGTGACGTTCCTGCTAAGATTTAAGGTGAGTCCAGGGGCCTCATTTATCAACCATTTGAATGCACAGTTTTTGCATAAAAAATAAGTGCCAACGTTTCCATAACAACTAAGTTATTTATCAATTTGAGAATGAACACTCCTGACCATGTGTAAACACATATGGCAGACAAATATATCCGGTAACTACAACCAAGCACACAAGAAGCTCTCTGGAGTGCACTGTCTGGATTGCTGAAGGGCCACTGGCTGAGGTTTACTGCCCTCATCATGTGTCACTTATTACTTAAGTGTAAGTAATACACTTAAGTAATAAGGAAATCGCTTTTAGTTTACTTTCTTTTAAACATCTGCTAAACTTCTTACATGGACATGCTGTGTCCTTTCTTTTCTGTAATCTGTCTATAAATGTGCCAAATATAATTTGCTTTTGTGCTACTACATCAATTCCTACCTCCCCATCGTTGTCAGTAAAGGGTCCTTAAGTTATTTACAATAAAAAGTTGAAGTGCTGTGCACTGTCAGTACAAAATTCATTAGATACACAACACTTCAGTCTTGAACTTTTCTCTGACATCCAAAAGGCAAGTTTTCAATATACACATAGTTGATATGTAGCGTTCTATTATAAAATGCGTACAGCTCTACAATGGTTGGTATTTTTTTATAGCAGGCAGCTGTGTACGCACACATTTTATAAATACCAATTTTCTAGCTGTCTTTTCTCACAAGTGTAAAACTCCTTCTGCACACAGCTTGATAAATGAGGCCTGAGATCTGAGCTGCCACCCAACAAATTATACAGGAACTCTTTTAGCTAGTTAGGGCACATGTTTGTACTACTGGCTGTTTGTTGCCAACAAAACCCTCCACCAGTCAGGTTTTTGGATATAAATTGACGTGGAAATTCACTTTGCGTCCACTCTGAAGCACCTTTACGGATCGGAGAAAACAGGGACATGAGGTCAAGCCATTAAGCTTCAAAGTGTGCTCTCCTCCCAGGTCTCACCACCACCAGTTTGCCTCTGAGCACTACAGACATTATGGCCACGACGTCCATAGGGGAAGCTACCACCAACAGCAAGACTACTGAAGATATCGTATCCACAACCAGCCACAGTACGTCCACTGACAACAGCATCTCAACTACCACCCACAGCACAACCATCATCTCCACCACTATCTCCAGTATGTCCACTGAAGGCAGTTTCTCAACCACTAATCCCAGTTTGACCAGTGAAGAAAGCATCACAACAGCCACCACAGCTCCCCCTCACACAGGTGGTCAAAGTTTTCTTCCCCTACACTTTATTAAAAAACAAAGTGAAGCAGAGGTCATCTGGAAGCCAGAGCCCACTTGTAAGTTCCTGTAAAGGTAGAGCTCACAATGTGTTCAAGAGCTGCCTGACCAGAAAAGGTGTCTTGTCATTGACATTCAAAGCGACCAACCACAGAGCTCGGCTTTGTCGTGCAGTGACAGTAGACAGGTCTGAAAGAGTGCAACCAGATATATTGTCTTATCATCTTCAAGCTCAATGCTAAGCTAGCTCAAGGCTCTTGAGTAATTAAGCACGATAAAAAAACAAGACCCCTCAAAATGTTGTTGACTGTGAAATTTTTGCCCAATTCATCTGACTTTATGAAGCCACTGTGCAATATATGAAACAAATTCTTGCCTTATTTTGGGTCTACACCAAAGAAACTGCCTTTCCTTAAGAACTCAGTCCTGGTTCCCTTGTGTTCTCAATTTATACTTGATGAGCTTTATCTTATGTATTGTCATTTCAGAAGTGCTATTATTATTTGTATGTGTGATGTTTAAATCACAAATAGCTGGTGATGAAAAATTATCCATAATGCAAACGTTGCTGTTTTCTTTACTCGAAAAGACATTTACAAACTGTACAGTACAAGTTAAGAAGGTATCTAAAGTTAAACCAGGTGATGATTCACCTGGAAGTCATTCTGCATAATCTAATATTTGAAGACTTTTAACATTGACGTTAGCTTGTTAGCTTCAGCTTTACTTAGCAGCTGAACTGTTAGCTTTGTTCTTGGTTAGCTTGACTGTATCTGTATCTTTAGTTAGCTACTAGGTTTGATGTTGATTATATATAGCCTGCCTACAGACTAATTACATAGACCATAAGCTTTACTTTCGTCAGATACTAGATTATTAAGTTTGACTGAAGTTAGCTAGATGCCTGTATTTTTTTGACTTTGTTTAGCTTCTAGACTGTTAACTCGACTGTTTTGCTTCTGATTCAAATTTCCAGTTCAACAAACAATCTCAGACTGAACAACCTGTTAGTCAATGTAAAATGATAATCAAGTGAAGAACCATCACACCAAGTAACAAAGAAGTGCCCACATTTCAAATTCATTGCCACATTCAAAAACAGATTTAGTAAGGGTAGGATACGACACGATACCATATTATCATACTTATGTCACGATACAATATAACTGCGATTTTAAACATATTGCGATGTATTGGAATTAATTACTTTTTTCCAACTTTAAATTGTACCCCCAAAGGAAAACTCTAGTGGACTGAAAAAAGCAATTGGTTTCATTACAGTACTAAAAAAGTGAAATTCTCATGTGCAATTTGTATAATAAAAGATCGATACTTGGTGTCCGTGTATCGATACAGTATTGCCACAGAAATTATCGCGATACTATGCTGTATCGATTATTCTCCCACCCCTAACTGTTAGTTTCAGAGTTGTTTTTTGGTGACATTTGCATTTAGTGACCTTTGTCCTGCAGTGATTATACTGTCAGGTGGTTACGGGCCAACGGAGATGGCAGCTGTCGGCGCGACCCTGGGTGTCCTGCTGTTCATCAGTCTGGTGGTCATCGGGGTGCTCGCCTTTCGCTTTCGGAGGGAGAAAGCAGACCAGAGGAAGATTTATGACGCCAGCGTGTTCCAACGCTCTGTAAGTTCAATGTTTAATAGGTTGTTACTGTTTAAACATGGGCAAGTTCGGGTAGTAGAGAAATGTCTTCCAACCATTCAGACCAAGCGGCAACCTCCAGTACTAAAAAGTGAAGAGCCTTAAACCTCCAATCTTTCTAACGGCCAGCAGGGGGCCACTCTATTAGTTGCAAAAGAAGACAGACCATCTATGACAAAATTACCCTACTTCTCGCTTGATTTATTACGTCATTAAACACATTACTAATGCGTTTATGGTCTCAATTGCTAGTTTCAAGTCTTCTATAATACAACATGATGTTCATTTTGTAAATTATGATCCCATTTAGAGTAAAATAGATGAGAAAGCAGGTTATGCTTTAGGGTGTGGCTACCTTGTGAATGACAACTCTCTACCACAGCAACTTGTCAGTCAGTCAAGGCGAATCGTATCCACTGCATTGTGTACATTTAACCAGCACTGTTGAAAAACCTTACACAGCGCTGCATTTAACTAAGCTGTGAACTTGTTTTTGAATGCTGCCTGTGTTTTTGTCTAAGAACTTTCTGGAAAGTACATTTTGTTTTAAGCCTGTTTTTTGTTAGCTAAAATTAGCATCCCAATAATGATCACAGTCAGGTTCCACCTTCCTCTATTTGCACTTCTGGTTAGAAGCAAACTGTGTTTTGTTGTACTATACTTGTACTTGTTTAGTGACAATAAAGTTGAATCTAAATAATCTAAAAAGGTGCATTTCGGATGCATCTTGCTAACTAAGGTAGCTGGTTCCAACGTCTCATATGGTTTATGGTTCCAAAAAACTAAGATGGCGACAGCCAAAATGCCAAACCCAAGGAATATTTCCATCAGAGGCTCCAAGAGGATAAGTCCTACATTTGGTTATCCCCCTTTCGCCTATGACCATCTTTAGGATCATTAGGATCTTTAGGAAAATTTCCATTTGTGCTTGAGAAATCTGAATCTAGCGAGCAGTTTCATGTGTGCAGGGAGTCAAATTCTCAGGTACAATACATCCATGAGTACCTTCTTAAAATGGCACCAATCCTTGAGAGACTTGCTGTCTCAAAGATAAACTCTGGGAACAAACGTTCACTGGAGACCACAGTTGGCGTAATGCACATAAAGCTTGTGGTTGCCAGCAGGGCTATAAACTGTGAATCTTGTTTTTAACAGTCTTCTCTCTCTGAATGTACTGTCCTTCCACAGCTGAGTCAAGGTTCAGGCGGACATAAGGAGGGCATGCAGTTCACCAATGATACCTTTAAGAAAGATGAAGATGGAGACAGCACTGGCTCTGGAGGTCCAGGGGGGGTAAACGAAATGGATGGTGTGGAGCAAAGGAACACAGCAAGGAATTTTCTGCTCAATGAGGCCGCTGTGAAGTCTTCAGCACCACTGCACGGCTTCCTGAGTGACGACACCAGCCAGGCAGGCTCGGATAAGGCCGATGATGACAAGGAGGTGAAACCCATCCTGACCAAGGAGAGACGCATGGACGAGGGATACAAGTCAGTCTGGTTTAAGGAGGACATCGACCCTAACGCCAAGGAGGAGGTGGTCATTATCCCAGACAACCGAGAGGACGACAGCGAGGATGAAGAGTCATCTAGCGGCAGAGAGGAGGATGAAGACGACAACCCACGGATAAAACCCCCGAATGTTCTCTTTAATGACATAGATCTGGACAGTGGACTTGGGGTGAAGATGGAGGATCCAGCAGATGACTCGGATGGTGACGCTGCCTTGAACGTTGATCTGTGAGAGCCACAAAAAGGACGACACACAAGGAAGGGAGTACACATAGCAGGATCCACCCATAATAAAATTTAGTGATCATTTATCAGCAAGTCCTGTAACAATCTGCCTTATCAGTTCATTACAGAGGACCAGGACCGAACACAACGTACAGACAGATTTTTAAAAAGTCTGAATTTAATTTAATTCAAAAGTTTGTGTGTGAAGGTTTAGATTTTAAGTAAATTTAACATTTTACAGCTTTTATTCTTTATGTAAATACTTCATGTGCCATAATTAATGTAGTGTAACTGGATTAAAGATATCTAGTTCATGTATAAAAGGTGTTAAAGGCATTTCTGTGAAGCCCTAGTGGTTCCGTTTACTTATCCTTATTAGATTCCCCAAAAAAAAGTACTGTAAAGCAGCGTGTTACGGTGTTACAGCATCTCTTCAGTGCTGTACGCAAATTCATACATGCATTTGATGTGGATTATGAAGATACGGTACTAGAAGGCAACGCAGGTGGAATAAGCTTTCACTGTACTTAGACACCAGTTATATCTATCCTTTCTCAAAAAAAAAAAGTTCTATCAGTATTGTTTAGTTTGTTAGCCTTTCCATCTAGTTTCTAAGTGTCACACTGCCTGACAGGAAATATCTGACAAAAAAAAAAATTATTTTACCAAATTTACTGGTGTTTTGGATTAATAATTTACAGGTAGTTCAGTGCTGACAGATTAATACATCATGTTGTGTACATCTAAAAAAGAGAAACTGCAGGTGATAAAAACAGAAACATCTGCAGTTACCGTCTGTGATAATAAAACCCTCCCTGCCGATAGTGAAGACTGTAAAACATTATATGACTGAAACCAACTCTGAACTTCAATTAAGTAATCTACAGCAGTTAACAGAAACATTTGTTGTCACATTTTACTGCTGAAATCGTTCAACTTGGAGCAAAAAACTGGTGTAAATAAATGTCTGTTGTTTGGCTTCAACTAAAATGAAGAAAATACTGTATATACATATTAATAAACCCTTAAAAAGAGGAAAAATGTGGTTTAAAATCCTTGTCTTTAAATTTTTTTGACTGTTTTAAGTCATCAAACACCAACTTAATGAGTTAATAATTGTGTTGACTGATGTTGGACATTAATTAAACTTACTGCTTATATTAAATATGTGGTTCATACAGTCTGTCTCCTCATTAAATATTCATACATTTGTGTTTACACAAAAAGGGAAACTCCTTCTAAAACCACAGAGGTGGTATCCAACCTCCAGGTGGTGACACCAACAAGCTGAAGCAAGTACTGCACAAAAACAGGAGACTGTCACTGTTTGACATTTGATTTTACTTAAATAAAAAAAAAAGAAAATCACATTATAACAACAGAAATAATTTCATTTAAAAAATTACACCCATTTGTACAATGACCCCATTTTATAAAAAACATTAAATTCGAAAAGATTCAACAGGTCAATAGAGAAAGGTTTACAGAGTTAACAGACAGGACAGAAACGAAACCCAAGAAACCACAAACAGTTAGGAAGAAGATTAGGAGCAAAGACAGGCGGTCAAGACGTAAAACAAAAAAGTCTAAATGAGGCAACATGGCGTTAACAACTGTCATAAATATTGAAAAAAAAAATTAAACAGCTAAAAGTGCGAGGTCTGTAAAAAGTGAAAAGATCTATCAAAACCTCTGAATCAAGGAGAAAAGAAACTGTTTTCCTTTATGTGGCGATGTTGCATGTGCAGGTTAGTAAAAAATATTAGCTTCCTCTATTCTGGACAGTCTGTTTTTGGTCAAGCGATCAAATTTGTAACGTTTCCATTAAAACAAAGTTAATTTGATGCAGTACAAAAAACACAGTAACAGGCCGATGGCGATCGGAAAAAGAATCAACATAAATGTTCATGGGTGTTCGGATGCTCAAAATAAAACTTATAATTTAAAAAAAATTTAATTAAAACTTTTAAATCCAAGTGCCTCATTTAGATCAGATTGCTAAAGTTAAAAGTTAAACGGAAGCTAAATCTATCCGGAAATAAAACTTTTAGCCTCTTGGTTTATTGGCTATAAACCTAAAAGATGACTAACCTGTGATTTAAAAAAAAAAAACTTGGTAAAGGTAAATGTGTTAATATAGCTTTAGCAGATTACCTCAAGTTGAGAGAAGTTGATTATTGATTGCGAAAGAAAAAAAAACATAATAGCAGAGGTTAATTTTGTGCAATGCTTAAAAACATTTAAAGGATACGAACAGTCTCTTACCACCACATAAAAAAACAAAATACTGTAAATTAACAGACTGTAAGGCTTAGCTGCTAAGTACAATACCGACTCATATAATGAAGTGTTTACAATTCCCTGAAGACATTTATGTAAATGAATGTGGTTTCAAATGTTTATCTGCTTATAAAGCCGTTAAAAAGAACTGATTTAAATTTATTCAGAAGATTTGCTGCTTTTCTTTGTCTTATATAATTTTGGCATCCCAAATCAGCATTATTGGAAATAAGCGTTAGCCCCAATTCAAAGTTCAGTTTTGGTGATTGTAGACAAAATGGAAATTTTGTCACCACCACTAGTAGTTGTCAAAGTCAGAATTGTTCAAGTCTTTAACATATAGTTTTTAAATTTACCAAGAAAATGTCATATTTTTGTTTGATAAAAGTGTCTCCTGTGTTCTTTCATGAGTTTTTTAAAAATATATTTGTCTCTTTATTAACGGATATCACTCACTGTCAAATGTGAGAAAGCAGTGAAAAGTGCCCAAGGCGTCTTCAGTCAAAAAGATATGTAGTAAGTAGTAAAGATATTCAGTTTATGTGAAACAGAGAAAAGCAGCAAATTAGAATATTTAAAGTTTTTGATTTATATGAGAGTTAAATGATTAATTATCAAAATTGTTCATTTTCTGCTTCATTTCAGCACTAGCACATTTTGTAGTAAACTTTCCAGGGTAATCTGTACCAGTACAATATACATCTACGGTAGTAAACTGAAAATAACACAACCTGCAGCCACATGACACAGCTGCTACAGGGGAAGCTGTGTTGGGGATCAAATACGAAAGTACCGCCTCTTCTTAACACCGTAAACCACAGATTTTCTCTGAGAACAAAAACACTTCTACTTTTAAGAAAACTGTTTCCCCGCAGATGTTTCACATTAAAATCCTACCAAGTATAAGGAAGGGATTGTGCCCTTGGAAGGCCTTTAATGTGAAGCATCTGTGCAGGAAGTCTTGTGCTTCAAATTAAAACAAAATAAAAGTAAAAGCAACTGAAAGTGTTTTCAGCAGAGTGGTGAGAATGACACCACTGTTGTATGGAATTATACTGAATTCAAGTTGATATTTGGAGTAAATAAATGAGTAAACAAGTTAGACATTAGAGTACAAGTAACCTTACCCTCCTCAATGATCTGCCCTAGTCTTTAAGTGATTGTGCAGGTGATTATTTAAAATCCAGCCATTAACTTGAGAATGTATATTAAAACACAAGAGTGATGAAAAGGGATTTGTTTTGTGGCAACTCTCTTTGTTGATTCTGACATGAAATCAAATGTCAAATCACTTCTTCAAATCAAATCAGCAATTTCTTTTCCAAATTTATTTGGATGACTGAACAGGTAACCCTTAAAAGCAGAGCAGCAGCTCCAACTGAAGTCAGCAGCGGTTTAAAGATGTCACAGATGATAAAATGATAAAGTGTAATTGCCACGGTTTGTACTTTTTGAGGGCACTATATAGTGGATACATTTACATACTCATACATAATTCGGGCACCCAAATAAAATGGCAGACAGTAAATATAGTGCACTATATTAAGTAGGGAGTGAATTTTGGACATAGCCTATGGCTCTGGGCTGGTGGCTGTAGCCACGGAGTTGATCTTCTGGTACTGAGTGTTGATGGCGTCAAAGGCCTCGTCTCTGTGGATCATCGCACCGAACACCATCGGCTACAACAGAACAGACGGAAAATCAGTTTATAGTCCGCAACAGAGGCACTTTTTCCCGCTGTCCTCCTAGCGTTTGATAAAAACTACAGTGCTAAAACTATTTATTTGAAAGCAGTTTTTAAAGATTTGGCACTCAGCCAATCATATGACCAAGACAAATTCAGTGCTTTTGAGGCTCCAATGAGATTGGTGTTGCAACCACAGTACAAACAAACAAAAACATGTTTGGTATTTCTTATAGCAGAGCTCTTTTTACACTCTGCACAGCAAAAAAACAGAAGGGAGGCTGAGCTGTAAACCTGCAGGACAACACACTTTGCATTTTTCGTCTCTATGTCTAGTTTTATCTTTACACTCTGGTCGGCCTTTTCTCTACAAACCGTGCCTGAGAGCTCAACAAAGAGACAACCCACCTTAGAGGTTAAACAAGGACTTTCACCCTCCTGATCTGATTAGATTTATTTGGATTTATGTTTTATCCGACTTTTAGTAAAGCCTGAAGAAGTTTCTAAACTACAACATTATGAATGCATTTAAATCAGGGGTTTTAACCTTTCTGGCAGTCCGACCCCTTTTTGAAGTTGAAAATATTTTCACACTCAAACAGTGCCAGAGCAGGCCTCTCCGTTTGTCTGTTTTTTAAGCAAAAGACACAGATCTGTGAGTTGTGATCAAGTTTCTGTTAATATGTTAATACTTAGCAGCAAACCAAAGATTACAGATCGCTGGCGCTATAATCTTTGATTAGACTGATAGGACAGCTGATCGGTGGTTGCCTAGCAACATTAAGAAACTGCAGTGCTTTGCTCTTTTCTAAATTCAACCCAAAAAAAAAGGCATTGCTGTGTGCCTCCGGTTTTCAAACCTGCAAAGCGCTTTCTGTCTGATCAGAGCCTTATTCTTCTACTACTGGATTAAACAGTGCAAAATATTTACAGTGTCCATCCAATCAACTAAAGTTTGTCTAGTTTTTTTTTTCTTCTAACTTTTGTGTCTATAGTAGCATTCTCTTGACCCCCATGGGACCAGGTCAATCCCCAGAGGGGTCCCGAGCCCCAGGTTAAGGAACCACTGACTTAAAGGAACACTCCGACTTTTTGGGACTTTAGCCTATTCACCTTATCCCCCAGAGTTAGATAAGTCCATACATACC